>CAHIKZ030000691.1:1037500-1060000 GCA_903632075.3 Acanthosepion pharaonis
TTCCTTTACAGTCAATACAGAAACAGAAATAATCACACTGCTTCATGTAATACTTGCAATATTTAATACACTGTTCGAAGTTGTGAACCAGATGTCTGAAGCACTGCTTGAAGCATGACAAAGAATAGTTCCCGCATTGGATTGCACAGTTCGGATGTTCCACGTAATGCATGTAGGCGTAGGATAGGCATGGGAGAGCGAAACATAGTAGTAAAATTTCAATCCTCTGGAATTGGAAAAGACAGAAACAGAATCTTGTTAGAATCAATTCACAGAAAGAAAAAAAACGTTCGAGAAATGCATGAACAACAACAAAAAAAGACAACTTTTCAATATATAAAATAAAATAATCAAAAGTCACACAGATAAATATAACCATTTCATCACTTAGAAATTGCTAGAAATTCACACAGTTTAAATATCTGAGATCAAAGCTCATACGTGATGGAAAAGGGCCTTTTATGTATCTCGTCTCTTATGGACGTAGACGATCATGGCTCTCCGCTACTCTTGGTAACTGGAAACAATATGTGTCCCCCCTTGCTCTAACACCCAGTCCCTGTTCTGATACCTATCTGCAAAATATCGTTAGAGAGGTTACTCGCTGTTTTCCTCGGCTCCTCCTACCTTCATTGTACCTTATGATTGTCAAATTTTCTAAACCCTCTGTCCTCACTATGTGCTGCAGAAATTTCAAGTGACATGTTTCTGATACTAATTTCGGTAAGATATGAATCCGTTACTTCAACTATGGGCTAAATAAGATTAAAGAAAAATTATTAAAATGCAATAATTGAGTTTTAGTAGTTTTTTAACATGGAAATGATTTTTGTACAAACTGTTTCTAAGGCAAATCATTACGGTCTTTTCATCTTTGTTTAAAGGTCGACAACTCTCTAGTTCTATAGAATTAATATAATACATATATATTTTACATCTGGCTACCTCTTCTTCTTTTTTGCATATATATATATATATATATATATATATATATATATATATTATTTACATTGGTCTGACTGTTGTCCTCATCTTCGTTGTCATATTCACAACATTTACGCTACGACCTTCTTTAAGTGACTGGAATTTGGAACCGAAATAAATATGACAACAAAGATGAGGATAACAGTCTGAACAATGTAAATAGTTACAATACATTATCTCAGAAATACACACACACACACACACACACACACACACAGAGAGAGAGACACACACACATATATGTCTGTGTGTGTGTGTGTGTGTGCGTGCGTGTGTATGCGTGAAGGCAAATGTGAGTGCGTAAAATTTAAGATATACATAAACTATATCTGCAAAAGGCAATATAAATAAAAGACAAAAGGAATGTATGTAGCCCTGGCGAAACACATATCACACAGTTAATGAAATGTTTCTGACAATGTGACCCTGACTACGGTGTGTGTGTGTCTGTGCGCGCGCGTGTGCTTATGTGTCATTGTAAACGTCGTCTACTAATGCGTTTCATCCCCTGATGAACACTTACCTTGTTTAAAAATCCTCAGGGAACGAAACGCTTTGGTAAAGAAAAGTTTTCTTTTTGTCTTTTATATATATATATATATATATATATATAGTCGACTCTCCCGTCGAGATTCGACGTATGAGGGTCAAGCAGATCAGTTTCCAGGAAACCGACAGCCCGACACCGGCACATGAGATTTGATTATAGTAGTGAAGGCTTTGTGCAGGACCAGCCACACTTTTGAAGGGACGGATACAGAGACCTGGTGCACCGAGTGCCACAAGGTTCCCAAACGACCCTCCGCATATTTTGAATTCAGAGTTGTCCTTCTCCTAGACCAGTTGCCATCCAAGGCTATAGAACCCAGTCTGTCCTGCTATTTTACCCATAGCTGGAGGGAGAGGAAGAGGATTCATACCTTTACCAAGGGTATTAGTACGTAAGTGAATGTAATGGATTCGACTGGAAATCGAACTCGGCTCTGCGATTCCTCAATCCACGCCGCTATCCATTACTCCACCGTGTGCGTGTGCGTGTGTGTGCGTGTGTGTGTGTGTGCACATTTCATTGAATGCGACAGACAAGGTGCTTTTATTTAGTTTTTTTATACAATTTCTCATGCGATCTAATAATTTTTTTCTTTTCAGCTGATATATTATATAAAAACTGTCCGAGTGTCTGAATTAAGCATTGGGTTTTTGCTTTTATTAATAAGGCTTCCAGTCTTAGTCTTTTTTTTTTTTTTTTTTTTGTCAACAATTAATAATATCAATATCTTGCCCGTGTTTTGAAAAACGAAAAAATTATATAAATATATACATGCAACAAACTTATTTAACAGTTAAAATATTTCAGCCTTGAAAATGGCCAAATGTATAGCCGAAAGCGCTCGGATAAAAAGAACATTCGGACAGTTTTTTATAACTTATTTGAAAAGAAAAAAATTATTAGATCGCATGTGAAATTGTATTAAAAAGCTAAATAAAAGCACCTTGTCTGTCGTATGCAATGAAATGTGCATGAAAGAAGGATTGCTGCCTACACACACGCGCGCACACACACACACACACACCGTAGTCAGGGTCACCGCTTTCATTTTTATTGTACTGTTTCGACCGATATATGTTCTTCGTCCGAATACGGTTAGCACATTGTGGCTTTGTTCGTAGTTAATATTGTTAAGAGTTGGCTTTTTCTTTTTTATTATTAAAGCTTCCATTATTTTTAGTCTTTTTTTTTTTTTTTTTTTTTTTGCAGGTGGATGCAGTTAATATATTTGTGTTTTCTACTACTATGTTTCTAATGGAGTCTGATAAATTTGTGTGTGTGTTTAGAACACATTTAAACACACACGTATTCGGAAATTAAAAACATCCCTACCACATACTAAGACATACACATAACGCACACACTCAATTAAGCTGAAAAATCGAATCATCCTTGATAATGAATAAAGGTATAGCCGAAAGCGCTCGGAAATATAAAACATTTGGACAGTTCTTACACACCCTTTGTCCAGAAAAGAAAGCTTTTGTTCGAACACAAGAAAAATTAAATAAAAATCTTAACCGTAGTACCTTGTCTGTCGTTTTTAATGAAACATGCATAAAGGAAGGATTGCTGCCTAAATATACAACTATATATATAGTACATACGTAATTGAACATATACAGCGTAACCCGGATGTAAGAGAGTTGTCGGGACCGGAGAAGAAGTCTCTTATATCCGGGTTTCTCTTATATCCGGGTTTCTTATATCCGGGTTACACTGTATATACAGTGTAACTCGGATATAAGAGAGTTGTCGGGATCGGAGAAGTCTCTTATATCCGGGTTTCTCTTATATCCGGGTTTGGTCTATTTTATATACATTAACACAGGCTCTAATTTGGGACCAGAGAAAATCTCTCTTATATCCGGGTTTCTCTTATATCCGGGTCTCTTATATCATGGTTACACTGTACATACAAACACACAAATACTTTTATGTATGCATACTATATCAGCACTGTATGTATTGACTTGCACACACACACACTCATACTCACACAGAATCACTAGAAAAATCACTGTTATAACTCATTCTCGAATTGCCACCTTTAAAAATCAAATTGCTTCCCTGAGGGGCGTGCGCCCTACGTTGGGAAACTCGTGCTTAAAGTATACAAACCGAAATAATATACAGCATATACATTTTAGTACTGATTTTTTTTATTACATTTACTGTTGAACAACCCTACTGTAGCTTATAAACAATCAGAAATAAATTAGGAATGTTGCAAATGGCGTAAAAGGGATATTAAAGCTAGTTGACACAAACCCATAAAACGCGTAATATGCCGGAGATAGCGATCAGCTTGTTGATCCGGGGCCCGGTCGTTAAGTGGAGTGGCTGCATTAGAATCGGTTGTAAGCAAAACGCATGTTTGACTGGTGATATCTAGTCCGTCAGGAAAGGATTAAAGGTAGATAATCCTTGTTCCGTTTATCAGTTGGTTTTTATTCGAATCAAGAAATTTAGTACAAATCCCCGTCCGCGAGAATTAATCAAAGGACATCTAAAATCTGCGATATTTAACCGTGAACGACTTAAAACAAAATTCTGGCTGCTATCAATTTCATTTTGATATATTTTATGGCCTGCTATTCTCGGGTTAATGATTTCAGATAGTATAACATTAACGTAATATCTAATTACGAAATATGTAATTTTATATAACCTATGTAATGCGCAATTAGTCTACTCTTTTAATTATATGCTATCATAGCAAAGCAATAGAGGCAACGCGATTTCGAATTCAGCTGAAGTTACATATGTTTCGTTTGCACTGATGCTATTAAGAAAGGCACGATTCCACTTCGACCTACACTGTCTCCTCGTCAGATATTTTGATAAAAAAATCTCGTTACTGGCATGTCACGATTATCGAAATAAAGTGAATCGCCGGGTGAGCACTTACACAAACTAGTCAGCTACAACTACATTAATATGCCTAGACATTCGCTGCAAAATTTTCACCCGTCATAATCATATTTTTTTTTTTAATTTTTAATAAGCTTCGCATTCCGTTAAACTTGAAGTTAAACAGAAATTGGGTATGACGATAAACTACATCCAGCAGCAATCGGGATGTTTTGACGAGCGTGGAACCGCCTCTTAATTGCTGTTGTTCCCAGGTCCACCTCCACCCGGGGTAGTAGCATCTGTTAGGGCCACAGCTATGGGCAAGTAGTTAACCTACAAACTGGGGTCGAAACACTATGAAAGTATAAAAATAGATTTTTATAGTAAAAATACCAGCCATACATTTTTTTAAAACCGTCTTTACAAAAATAAATGATTTCTTACAAAGAATATATATGCCTATTCATGTATCCTAAAAATATTAATATCCTAAAAACATTGTCGACATTAAATGACCCACTGAGGGTGATATGCCGTAAAACAAATTAAATCAAATAAACCAGAAGTTATTCGAGTTTCTTTTTTTTCAACGTTTTCCATAAATATATAAATAATCGATAAATTAAAAATCGGTAAACATGGATAAACGTGTCCGCAAAAAAAACGTAATGTCAAAAGGACGTTTTTTTTCGATGACACCGTTTTTTTTTAACTACCTTAACTCTTAAGCAACGTTTATTTATTGGACACTTTCTGCATTCGGTAGCTGGGAGTAACCATAGGGCGTTTCCCTGGCGCACCGGCTTCTTTTGACGGTCTGGTGTGTTATCAGAATCCGCGTATAATACAGCATCAAATTCAAGCCTAATATGTTAAATTCAATTTCGTACTAATTCACTTCGGAATGACATGAAATCGTCTAACCACCTCTCCTCCAGCTAAGGTTAAAATAATGGGTAGAACGGACCCTTTAGCCTGGGTAAGCAACTAGTCAAAGAGAACGAGAACTCTGGATTCCAAACTGTTTATACAACAACGGGGTACGATTCCCCTATCTTTCTGTCACATTTTCCGTCTCTTTTATTACATTATCCTGTTATATTTCTGTATCTGCTTGATTCTGGCGTCTCCACTTCGTAGAATGCATCCTGTGTTGTCCCTTTTGTCTACGACCATGCAATCTGTCTTCTTACAGATAATGATCAGTCCTTTCTTCTCGCTTTTCTTTATAACCTTGTGATGATTTCTTGAATTCTACACTACTAATTGTATTATTAAAGCTGAACTCCTCACAGAAGAAAAAGAGATTTAGGCAACAGAAATGTGTCTCTGTAGAAAGATACTGAGCATACCATGAACTGAGCATGTGAGCAACGTGGAAGCTTTCAAGAAAATGCAATCAAAAAGGCCAGTTATATATAAAATAAGAAAGAGGGCTTGGATAATGTGTTACTTACGGGATATATTAAAGGCAAAATGGACAGACGATAACAGTGTATAACCTCTCTGAAGAGTTTGTGTAAATGGTTGGTAGAACAAGGATTGGGGGATATAGCAAGAGGCACACTTAACTAAGAGCTATAAAGGAAAGGAAATTGTGGAGAGCCATAATCACCCAAATCCAGAAGGAACACGACATACAGTAGAAGAAGAATGAATTTGTGTAAATGTTTTGCAGAACAGAGATTAGAAGATATTGCAAAAACGACAAACTTTCCTAAGCACTACAAAAGATAGGAAGTTGTAGAGAGCCATGATCGCCCACGTGTTGAAAGGACACGCTACATAAAAGCAGAAGAACGTATTACGCTGATGCAATTTCCAATTGTCTCCAATTCTAAGCTCACTCCTTTGGTTGACTCTCTTGCTGATGACCAATACATTCTGTCTTCTAACAGTTAATTGTTAATCTTTTCTTCTAGTTTTCCTTTGTCACCTTGTCGAGATATTCTTGCAGTATTCCTTCTAAGTTTTCCATCAGTCATCTGCACATTTTGTGTTGTTAAGATTATCCACCGATAATAAATCATGGTTCTCGTTCCTCTAGGGTCATCCGATAAGAAGGCGTCTCCTTGTCTTAATCCTTTTTTTCGCCTTTGTACTGCTCGCTTTGATTTCTTTATTGTCCTAAAGATAGCATTTCTTGATCCAGTGTCTTGAACTAAGCCACACTGTCTTTGCCCTATTTTCAGTTCACAAATTGGATGTACAGAACTTGCAGCAGTAACGTACATAATAATTTTAATTTCATTGATAAAGCTAATTAGGGACGTAATAACACCACACGTACTGCAGCTGTGTTGTGTCTCAAGCAAGACAGTCTTACGGACAGAACTTAACTAAGAACTACAAAGTAATGGAAATTGTGGAGAGCCATAATCTCCCAAGCCTAGAAGTAACACGACACATTCGTAGAAGAAGATTGTTTTTTAAATGTTTTGCAGAACAGAGATTCAATGCAGGCTTAATATGTTACATTCACTTTCGTACTAAAACACTTCGGAATGACATGAAATCGTCTAACCAGCTCTCCTCCAGCTAAGGGTAAAATAATGGGTAGAATGGACCCTTTAGCCTGGGTGGCAACCAGTCAAAGGCCACGAGAACTCTAAATTCCAAACTGTTTATACAGAAACGGGGCGCGATTCCCCTATCTTTCTGTCACATTTTCCGTCTCTTATTACGTTACCCAGTTATATTTATGCATCTGCTTAATGTTTAGGCTTGTTTTGATTTCAGACTTTTCCTTCTCGTAAACTAGTTGCTACCTCAAGGCAAGTGAGCCTAGTCAGTTCAACTATTTAATCCATAGCTGTTGGATGGAAAAAAGAGATAGATTCATTAACTTTTCAAAGGGTACTTGTGACAAAGTGAACACAACGAATTCTATCGGAATTCGAACTCTGTACTCAGATTTCTCTTTCGAAGTCGTTAATTCGTGCATCATGTATAGTAACTGTCTAAGTGTAGCTTAGATGTGGCATAAGGCCGAAAGTGTGGAGCACCCAGTGAGGGTCGGATTCACTACTCAGTCGTAATTGATCTAGCGAGTTAAGCTTGCTAACCATTACACCACATCGGAGTGCTCAAATAATTTTCTAAGCGTAGCTTAGATGTGGCACAAGGCCGAACTTGCTAATGATTACACCACGTCGAAATGCCCATTAGATTTTCTAAGTGGTCAGTCTACATTCCTTGGTTCCACCAGCTACCCGCCATGCCACTTACATAGTGTCAAAACATCCATATTTCCTCCGTATTCCACCGGCAAACAGCTTCTTCACGCGAAATCCTGCTCTGTGGAACCAACTACCAAGAGAATGGTTTCCCGATCACTACAATATTGACCTGTTCAAGGCTAGGGTTAACTGTTATTTTCCAATCCAGTCCACACAAATTGCCTCCTAACGTAACCCTCTTCGTCGAGCGGCCCCAAAGCCTTGTAAAGGGGGAACCTTACTGAAAAAATATCACATTTGAAATCCCAAAATATTTATATGTATTAAAAACCAACTTCTCTCACATGCAGGATGTGTCATGTCTCACTGTTCTATAGCTACAACCATGGAAAGTGCTCGGACGAAAACTACATTCATGGTTCCACCAGGTTTAACCTTCACAAATAAGACCCGACATGCCACATAGTAGCAAACCACGCACATTCTCTCGGCATTCCATGTGAGAATTAAGTTTTACTCAAACAGCTTCTTGATGCGAACCACTGCTCTCTGGAACAGGCTCCCAAGAGGATGTTTCCCCGATCACTACAATCTTAACCCGTTCAAGTCTAGAGTAAACTGTTATCTTCCCCTCCTATACACATAAACTACCCCTTAATGCAACCCTCTACTTCAAGTGGCCCCCGGGCCTTGCAGAGGGTGAACCTTACTATAAAAACCAAGAAGAGATAGACGCCGAAGCAGATATGAAAATCGAACGGCTAATGTTAAAAATTACAATCAAAGACATAAAGCCCGACAAGAGAAGACATAATTTAAACTACTCGCTATGGTATACAGATGGGTAAGTTATCTAGCTGGTCGAACCGTGAGAATTATCAAATGGACACACAAAGACAAAGCCAGGGTACGTTATAGACCGAATATAAGATGAAGCGAAGTGTCCTTGTGCCTTTTCACAATAGATCGGACATGGCCAGGCAGTATGCTTTCTTTGTTGTGGATTACCTCAACTTGTCGTCTTTTGTAGCTTTTGGCATTGCTTGTTTTTTGCCATCTCTCATAATCCCTGTTCTATTTACACAAGGTCGCCAGGTAGGCTATTCGCTGCTTTCCTTTGTCCCTCTTACCTCCAATGTATTCTATAATAGACCGAACGTGTGAGCAACGATGAGATCTTAGAGAGGATGCCAACAAGGAGGAGGCTTATACTTAACATCAGGAAGAGGCAGCTGAAATTTCTGGGACACATAAGGAAGAAGGGTCTGGAGAATCTGATACTCACGGGTCGAATAGAGTGAAAGATAGACAAGGGAAAACATAGCGTGACATACCTGGCGGGGTTAAGCAAGTGGATGACAGTACGTGGTCTGGGGGAGTAAGCAGAGGGAAGGAACTTGTTGAGAGCTTCAAGGGATAGAAGGAGGTGGAGAGCCATGATTGTCTACGTCCTGAAAGAACATGGCACATAAAAAGAAAGAAGTGTTAAATATTATAAGCCTCCTTTCCTCGTTATGTGGCCAAGATGTTTCAACTGTCCCTTTCTGGGATACATAATGTATATGTATCCTTTTTGTTTTCATTTTTTATAAAACCTGGACGTTGACCACATGTTCAGTCCACTGTATTCTCAACATTCTTCTGTAGAACTATATTTCTTTTGCCTAAAATGACTGTTTCATCTGTGAGGAAATTGTCTAGTGTTCGTTGCTATATAGTCCGACCGATATTACATAACAATCTAGCACTCATTTCTTTGTTTCTAACGAACATTTCCTGTCTCTTTTGTAAGACGTCTTTTGCTATCCCAATGTACCTTCGGATTTCAGTGTCGCATTTTCTGTCCTCTGTTAAAACATTTCTTAGAGATTGATTTTGATGTCTTCAATTCATAGTTCGTATCTTGGACTGTTTCTTCTGTTGAAAACCATACTTCTTACAATTGATAGCTAGTCCTTTCTTCTCGCTTTCCTTTACTACTTTTTGCGGAAGTACCCGTGGTTTGTTTTCCGTGTCAGCTGAACATCTTATAGAGTCTGTCTATATTTCTGAGATGAGGTACTATGTACATTATTTTCATTATTCGGACTATTGTCCTCATCTTTGTCGCCATATTTATCACAACGTTTCGGCCGTTGTACGCTCCGGCCTTCTTCAGGTGGTTGGAATTTATAATACCCAGAAATTCATACACAAATGTCCTCAAGGCACAGTGGATAAAGGCGTTGGTTAGATCCAGTGACAGGGCCCAAAGAGTTTGAGTTCAATACCCTGTTAAGGCAGTGGAGAACTTTCAGAGGGAAAATTAGCAGGATATAACTGATAACTGACATCCATCAAACATGACACGTGGAACTAGAATAGTCTAACCCAGTGAGCGAAATAAAGGGTTCAGTTCGAAATTCCAACCACCTGAAGAAGGCCGGAGCGTAACACGGCCGAAATGTTGTGATAAATATGGCGACAAAGGTGAGAACAATAGTCCGAATAATGTAAATAATTAATATCTTATATTGTTAAAACTGTGATCACCAATAATAAATCCTGATGAGGCTTCTAATCCTCTCAGAATCGCCTCTCTAGAAAGGTTCATTAAGTCCGGTGAGAAGACACATCCTTGTTTATTAAAATACTAAATAGTTTGCACACTTCATACAGGAGCTCAAACTATTTTCCAATATCTTACAATGAAGATATCTTTACAAAAATCATTCCCGAGTTGTCAGCCTATCTGCAACGTAATAAGATGGAGGATAAATTTTCCAGGATTATTTCAGAAAAAAATAAGTAGTGCTTTCGATGCCGGGAAATATTGTATATTTTAAATCTTAGAGTTCATCTAACTGCTTGCGTTTCGGCGTGTTAATATATGAACAACTAAAAATATAAATTCCTAACATCGTAAACCTGCTTTGCTCTGAACGCTATCTCTCGTCGAGGTGATGATCACAGGGATATGCGAACATACGGAACAGGTGGTGATGGCGATCGGTTAGATAACAAAATAGATATTTGCACTGTATACTCAGTATTACATATCTTACAAAAATGCGTACGGACTAGGCCAACGGCGAGAAAATATGCGAGAAACGAGTATGCAAAGGCAGGCGTTTAAACCCTAAATAATTTTCATTTATAAATTATTGGATGGTGGCGAAATCTGGTGTACGGGCGAAATCCCTTAGTACTGAAATTGTCATTTATTTTTTGCGATGTAAAATAAATTTTTTGATGTGATGTAGTTTAGCGATGTTGTTAGTTCTCGTCTTTTCGGAACCTTTGACAGAACGACTTTTACTGTACGAGCGGTTAAAACAAAGGTAGAATTCCCCTCACCACCAACATCACCGATAAACTACATACGTTTAATCAAAATTTATCTCAAATAGGCCATTATTCCCTAAAAAGGTTAAATTTGTTTTGTATAACATACCACACATAAAAATTATTAATATTTTCAGTCAGATCATGACTAACATAGGCAATCGAAGTGGTGTAATAGTTAACAAGCTTGTCTCGCTCGATAAATTACAAATGAGTAGTGAGTTCGATCCTGAGTGCTCCATACTTTTTAGTCTGGTGCTACTTCTAAGCTACGTTTAGAAAATCACTTGGGCAGTTCGACGTGGTATCATGGAGAGCAACCGTTTCGCGCTAGATCATTTACGACTAAATAGTGAGTTCGATTCTTACTTGTTGCCCTATACTTCTGGCCTTGTGTCACATCTAAGCTACACTGAGAAAATCGCCATACCATAACCTGTGTAAATAGAGAATAAGGATTTAACAAGACACGAACTCATTTTTCATCCTTGAGTAACTTGCTTTATTGTGAGATCTGCTCTGTCATTTGAGTTACGAAACTAATAACTGGTTTATGAAAAATAAAAACATAAACTTAGACTTTATGTTCCCTGATCACTCACTGTCATATTTGATGTCAACGTCGTAAAATTATCTGGAATTTTTAATTAGATAAAGCGTTGTCAACCATTATTAATTATTGCTTTTTATCACTCAAAATTTGGTGAGGTGTGAGTTAATTTATTTCGAAAATGCGACCCAAAGAAAAAAAAAAGAAGTTTAGGAACTATTTCCCTAAGTGATTGTTCCGTGGGACAATTCTGTGTGAAGAACTTGGAACATTAAATCTAAGCTGCCTGCAGACGATGACTGCTGCTGTTGCTGCAACTTGTCACGTTAACAAACAAATTCAAGATAACCTGTTTCAACAAACATGTCTCATGAAACGTTAAATAAAACAACATCATTACCTTATGAGCCGCACATGTACCCTGAAAAGAAGACTGATGTAAGCAGACGTGTCTTTATTAGTTACTATGTGTGGTGTTTCTTCCATTCATTATTGTTGTGTTAGATATAGGGTTGGGTGTAAAAAAATGTTCTGGGATCTGTAGATGGAATAAGCGAAGCGGAAGGGACATTAATTTGGAAAATGTTTGAAGGATGGGTAATCGGATTTGTTCTGAAGTCTTGTGTATTTGAGAGAGAACGCATAAAACGGAGAGAATGGCTGTGATAAGTTGAAAAGAAAAGCATAAGAAAAAAGACGGGATTCCATGAAAAGCTCCCAGAGAGATAAAAGAATTTAAGTGAATAAAGGAAGGAAAGTTACTGACATATTTGTCCAGACGCATTAGCCAGAACTCTTTACCTATCTGGCTACCTGTCCAAATTCTTTTCCTCCCTCTCTCTCTCTCTTTCTCTCTCTCACACACACACACACACTAACTTTCTCTCAGACTGTTTCTATCTATCTATCTATCTATCTATCTATCTATCTATCTATCTATCTATCTCAATGTGGAAGAGATGAATGAAAACTAGTTACTCTGTTAGTGGAATGTTATCACCTCTGTTCGGCTGAGAGCCAGATTATATCAATGTCTGCAGTTTAGTGACATCGTTAATGCTCGGGTTTTCGGGACCTTTTCCAGAACCACTATTACTGTACAAGTAAAATGTAAAACTTGTGCAATAGAAAAGAGAATTTTTTTATGGTTTTCTCTCTATCTCCAGATATGTCTCAAAAGTGGTCACCCGGTATGAATCAACTGTCTTTGATGTAAATGCCAACGATTGTCATAATAAAAACAATGCCACATACCATCACCAGTACTAAAAAGGTAGCTCCTTGTAAGTTAAAAATTAGTTATAGACGAAAATATACGAATACTCGTGGTGTATTATATAAAGTTTTGAGCACCTTAACCCATAAATATGTCAAAAGACTAAAACTATATTTTTACCATATATACATGGTTTATTTTTCAACATTATTTTCTATATTTGCCAAGGAGCTTAATCCAATCCTTTTCTATTAATTACATTGATCAAACATTTTGCAGCGAATTATTTCAACCAATATTCAGCTAAAAAATGCCTAAAGAATTTTTTCATTTACTTTTGTATATGTAAGTGTAATTTGTAAATGCTTTTTTATTAATTCGACATTATTACTTATTACTATAAATATTTTTAGTGGATAAAAGTTTTGAGTTGCTACCCCAGTTTTTTTTTTCTTAAACAGTGAAACTAAGGACGAGTATGAGTAACTTCACCATTTAATGAAATAAAAAAAAGCTGGAGTAGCAGCACAAACATAAAATATCATTTATTATAATATATATATATATATATATAGAGAGAGAGAGAGAGAGAGAAAGCGAATATATATATATATATATATATATATATATATATATATATCTCGAGTATATAAATATCAGGTATATATATATATATATATCGATATATATATATATATATATATATATATATACTGACTCGAATTCGACGTATGTGGGTCAAGCAGATCACTTCCTAGGAACAAACAGCTAAACACCAGCACATGAGATTTTATTATAGTGGTGAAGATTTTTGCAGAACCATCCACACTTTTTGAAGGGCTGAATACAGAGACTTAGGTGCCCAAACGACACTCCGCAGGGTTTTTAATTCAGAGTTGGCTTTCTCCTAGACCAGTTGCCATCCAAGGCTATAGAAGCCAGTCTGTCCTGCTATTTACGCATAGTTGAAAGAAGAAGAAGAAGAAGAAGAAGAAGAAGAAGAAGAAGAAGAGAAGGATTCATACATTTCCGAAGGGTAAAGTGTATGTAATGGATTCGATTGGAATTCGAACCTGGCTCTCCGAGTCCTCAATTCAAGCTGCTAATCATTACTCCACCGTGCCTCCTGTTAGCATCATGCAAGAGTTCATATGAAAAAACAAACAAGGAAACTAGTTAAGATAAGAAATGCTTAGACCATTTGATACGATGCCAAACCTGGTCACTGTTTGCTTTGGTAAATCTGGTAGTACAGATATAGGAATGATTGTAGATCTCTATCCATCCATGTAGAATCCAGAAATGACAAACAAATGTGCAAACAAATATTTTGGTTTGATTTATTAATGCGCACAATAAAATGTTTAGTATGTCTCTTCAGGATCTTGAATGGGCTTCTGTATGGTGGCAGCAACACATTTGTTTTAGCTGAGTTCCGCATAAAAAACATGTGTGCATGATTGCAGGTGTTTTGGTCTCTGCATAAGTGATTTGTAGGCCAAATTGGTCATGTAGTCTCTCAGACTGTCAACAAAGGAGCTGATGTTCAACACTTTTTTTTTGCAGCTGAAGGAAAAACTGTCCAGGGAGCCTTAGTGTGGTACCATACACCATCTCGGCAGGTAAACATTTCATCTATTACAGCTGTACGTAATCCAAAGAGAACGAACGGTACATGTTGCAACGATTTTGACTGGGGTCCGTCAATGTTCTCAGGGCTGATTTTAATGTTCGGTGAAACCTTTCCATCAAACCATTGGACTCTGGATATACAGTGGTCCTAATTCTCTTGCACCCTAAATGTTTCATCAGCTGTTTAAATAGGTTACACTCAAATTGTCGACCTCTGTTTGTGGCGGTGACAGCCGGAACACCGAAACGGGTTACCCTACCGGATATAAAAATCTTTGCTGCAGTTTCTGCTGTCTGACATGGGAAGCGCTTCACACTTGCGAGAGAATCGATGGACATATTTCAATAAATAAGTATGCCCCGCTCAAAAGGGCAGGGGATAAGTTATTTCCACATGTACATGAGAGAATGAGGATGAGCCCCCGGGTAGTCGAGGGTGTCTTCTGTCTTTATCCTTTTGACATGGTACACAGGTTTTTAACCATAATCGAATATCAGACTTCATTTGAGGTCACACAAATCTGTTTGTGTCTAGCTTGATTGAAGCATTAGCACCAGGATGAGATTAGTTGTGCATAGTGAAGGATACAATGTTTCTGGAACGAAGAGACGTAATCGCCCTTTCACGCACATTCTCGAAATCAGTGTTTGGGACCCGTATCTTTGAAAATTTTATAGATGTTGAATGTTTTAAAGAAGCTTTTGAAAGTTGTTGGTCCTTTTATTGTTCTTCCTAAACTGGCTGGTATTCCATGCATGGATCTAACAGGAAAGCATTAATTCCGCGTGTCATGGTGTCTGCAGGAATGTTTTCAGTTCCTTTGGAAAAACGTATATCTTATATAAACTGCATCCGATAATCCGGAAGTCTGGTTTCACGTGGACCATAGTTGTCTGATGTTGTCTGGAATGCCCAAGTAAGGTTTTGTGGTTTGTGCATATGTGGAAGGTTCGCCCTTTCAACAAATGTCGAAAATGGCGAACCGCTGAATCAATTGCCAAGAGCTGCCGTCCAAATGTGATCTAACTAACCTCTGTTGGTGACAGTTTTCGAAAGAAAAAAAGAAATTGGTTTCCACTAGACATCGATTTTCTGCTGCAATACAACACCTACACCAATGGAAAAGGCGTTAACCGTCAAACACAACTCTTTGCCTGAAACAATGTGAGATAATTTCACTGCATAGCACAATACTGATTTAATTTTGTGAAATTCTGCCATGGCAGGCTCCGACAGAGCTATGTGACAATTTTTGATATTTGTTAAAATATCCGTTAAAGATTTCACCATCTGCGCACAGCTGGGTAGAAATTGACGGGAAAAAAATTACCATCCCTAAAAATTGATGCAATTTTCTCATGCTATCAGGTGCGGGGAATTGGGAAATAGCTTCCACTTTAGACTGGGTAGGGAACATTTCAGCAGAGCTGATGAAGAAGCCTAAGAAAATCACTTCCGAATTCACACTTTACACGGTTGATATCAACCCCAAATTTATCAAATCGCTCGAAAATGAGCTGTAATTGCTGTTCCTTCATAGAGGAACTGGCTATAAGTACATCATCAATGTAGGAACAGGTAAAATGTAGGCCATGCAATACATGACCCATAAATCTCTGGAAAGACTGTGCTGCGTTCCTTAAAAGAATGAAACACGCAAGAACTCGAACAACCCGAAAGGTGTTATCATCGCAGTCTTCGGAACATGCTCAAGCTCGATGTGGATTTGATGATATACCCTAAGGTCTAATTTAGTCCCTTGCACAATGGCTGTTATATTGTGTATATAGGGGATAGGGTAACGATCAGGTTTTGTAACAGCATTTAGTGACTTATAACCATCACATGCACGCCAATTTCCTCTACCTTTATGTACAAGGTGTAATGGCGAATCCCAGCTACTTTTTGATGGACGTATTATTCCTAATTGTAGCATTTGGCTAAACTCAGCTTTTGCTGAGGGGCCACAGGTGGCAATATGACGTGTAACTGTGGGGACGGCGTTGTGATACCCTCGAACTTTTCTAAGTGTTCGCAAAATTTAGGGTTGTCCTCTGTGTTTGCCAAGAGACACAACAGTACAGTATTGTGAAGAGATGCTGGTGGTTTAATACTAGTCACGAGGTCTATCAGAACTGATCTATCAGGCCTCCCTACCTAGGCTAAGACCGTATCAAAAGTAGGAGGCAGGCGCTGAAGGAAAACATGGCGCCCTAAGATGTCGTCTGTGCTTTCTCCGGTTAAGCGTTGCAGACGGCGTAAAAATAGCGATGGCTTGTTCTCCCCAATGGTGGGATAGTTTGTTCCCTTGAGGGATAAAAGTCCTAGCAATTAGTTTGTCCCTTGAAGTGCCATAGGGATTTACTGCGAGTGGCGAAATTATTATTCCTGGGCCGCCTTGTGAGTTAGCTGCGAAATGGAATTTTCTTTTTTATGAAGTAATTCCTCTCAATTCACAATTCGACTCGATTTGTGCCCAATATTGGACAAGATCCGATTTGCTATACATGTGGTTAATTTCGCTGACTGCCATAATGGGGACAGACTGTTCTTCACACATGATGCTTTAATTAAGTATCCTGCAATTCAGGAAAATATCTCTGTAAAACTATAGTATGAGAAAATAGCAAAATACTTTGGGAGGGCCTGGTAAAAAGACGTGAAAAAAATTATAGAAAAGTTAAAATTGAGACAAAAGAAAATCAGAGGTGGAAAAATCGTTTTTATATTCAGCACTGCATGAACACGTGGACGGAGAAAATATTTACATGCAAGATACACTAATTAAAACGTCAATAAATGGTAATTATTTAGCTTTTTGTTTAGCATGTTAGAGAAATACGAGGTCTTTCAGTTGCTAAGACCTTCCGTTACAATAATATGGTTCTTTCCATAAAGTACCAGTTTGAGAATTGGCGCGGGCTAGCTGCTCTTGATGAGGGTGAAAGGAGTCTCTCTGAGCTTTGGTTAGCAATTCTTTTAGTGTTGATTTCACGATAAAAAAGACTTCAGATGAGAAGGAAAACTCATGACAGCTTAACCCGCTCATTATATTACATGTGTCTGCCGAGAGGCGTGTACTGGCTGATATTGACCGTGATCCAGAGAGGTTAAACTCCGCGATGGTAACACATGAGGACTGTCGTTCAGAGTTTCCGTGGCAAGTTTTGCACCGTTACTTTTTTATCGACAGATCCCAAAAGTGTGAATGGTCCGACACAAGTCTTCACCACTTGAAACAAATCGTTGTGTTGGTTTTCTGACAACTACATCTAATTAGTTCCACACATATCTGGCTACTGCGAAAAACTCTACGAAACATCAACTTCATCTTGGCACTTGGAATGTACGAACTGTCTAGGACACCAACTTAGCACCAGAAAGTAAAAGAGTTCTGGTCGCATTGGAGCTAAAGAAGTACAACATTGATATAGATGCACTGAGAAGTAACCATCTTCGACTACATGAAACGAGAAAGCAAAATAAGACATCTAGCAGTGTTCCTGCTGCACTTGGATGCAATACATTCTCCTGTACTGTTTGTGGTCTTTTGTGAAATTTTTCGAGCCGGTCTGAAAAGTCTTGCCCGTCATAGGCATGCAGATAAATAGTTCGAGGTCGTCAGAATCTCATACGTCGAACACGGCGGTAGAATCCATCATCATATATATATCCATCATCATATATATACGTGTTAAAATCATATTTCGTTAATTGACACGTTGTGAACACTCATTTATGGAATTTTAGGAAAGAATGGAACATTTCATATTTGCTTACATGTTCGAGGCGTGTCTTGGTCACCAATGTAACGAGAGGGGAGCGAGAGAAGGAAGATTTATTCTCTTATTTACGTTTCTCCCGTTATGGGCATTCTTATCGCCATTATATAACAATACCGATATTTCACGGACGTAACGGAATAGCTGAATGGAAAAAGAATAACAAAAATGTTTACTTTTCAAAGAGTTTTAGAATGCTATATCGTACCCAAAATTACATATATACACATATACACGTGTCCCACACAGAGAAGTTATAACATATGCAAAAACAAACGGTGTGTAGGGGGGAGTACCTTACTTGTAATATTCCTGAAGGGAAAACTGGAGTTAGAGCAGTTTCTCTACGAACCTGGTTAGAGCATCTGGTTATATGATGTAACACCTACTGGGCTCCTTCTTCTCTGGGCTTTACATTGTTGTGATCTCCTTCAATCTATCTCCTGACGCCATTACCCGGCCGTCACCTGACCCATGTGACTATCTCAATGAAAGGGAGAGAATCACTGCTTGTAACCCAACAGTCGTATTTAATGAAAAATGTTTGAAAGAAAGGTTTCTGCCCAAGTATACATAAATATCTATATATATATATATATATATATATATATATATATATATATATATATATGAACAGAAGTGTATGCAGGTTTGGATATTCTTTGTTTAAGGATTTTTTTGTATTTGTTCTACGATTCAAACTATTTTTTGGATTTCCGAGGAGAATTTGAATATAAATTATCCACGATTTTTTTACGCAAACTAGTATAAATGTGTTTTATTTTTGTGTTGATAGTGTTTTGTCTGTGTGTATGAACAGTGTTTTCTTTGGTAGTTTTTGAGTATCGTATATTCATGCGTGATGATGTTTTTTCAAGTATTGCGTCAGTTTTTGTGTTATTTTTAAAATTATTATTAATAATAATTATTATCAGTTATGAAATATATTTAATGCGTCTGATAAAACTTTAACTTTCACTTTTATATATATATATATATAAAGATTTTCGTTTTTACATTGTTTCTATATTTCGAACATTTTCCTTGTTTCCAGTTAAATTTTTTTTTTTTTTTGTCTAATGTCTGAGTACTTTAGACTTTCACAAGGTATAATAAGAACTTTTGATTTTTGCTCGATGTCATTTATATCATTTTTCAAATATCGTGTCTTTATGCCTCATGTCAGCTTATTTTTTTTCTTTATATGACGTCTTCAACTGTCAGTTCATTTTGTCGTATAGATTTTTTTCTTTTTATTTATTTAGTTCCTAAATTTGATAAGATTTTATTGATGTTGCCTTGTTTGGCTTTTATGTTTAAGGCTTCCAATATTAGTGGTCGTGTTTCACTGTTTATGTGGTGCAGTATTTTTATGTTATTCGTAAAGAATTTTTCGAATATTTTGTTGTAGTTCGTTGTGGACGATTTAATTGAACTCTTATCGGATAAATCGAAAGTTAATCAACGTGTTAATATAGTTATTGTGAAACAAATATATGTTGTTTCAGTGATGGTGATTATTATTATTATTATTATTAGAGATATTCTCCAAGTGACCATATACTTTATATTATATATATATATATATATATATATATATATAATAATAACTGTATCGTATTTAATCTTTCATATTCATTTTCCTTAAACAATGGTTTCCATGCGAAGCTGTAGAAAAGATTTTTTTAATACATGTGGTATTTACTTTGCCCCCCACCACCACCACCACCAATTGGCCAAGATGTGGCACAAGGTTTATTTTTATGTGGGGACCCGAGCGCGTACGCCCGGGACAGGAACAAAAATTCCCCTCAGCCCCCGTCGGTTGCGCTGGCCTCTGTGCGAGCACCGATCCCTCCCTCTGGTGTAATGGGAGAGCGCGGCCTTAAACATCTGTTCTCCAGAGCTGGGCACCTCTCAGTATGATTTTCTCAGTTGCCCCTCTCTCCTTTGACAGGGAAACCCCCGAGCGCGCTCTGCCCAAAGACAGAGACGCAACTGTGAGATAATAGATAAACGTGTGACTACTCTAAAAGAATAATTTACACATTTTTATACATGTAAATATTTTGGAATAAGGTTTACTCTTTACAAGGCTCGGAGGTCCCTCACGGAAGAGGGTTACGTTAGGAGGCAATTTGTAGGATAGGATAATGGCTAACCCTATCCTTAAACAGGTTAAGATTGTAGTGATCGGGGAAACCTCCTCTGTCGGTTCCACAGAGTAGTGGTTCGGGAGAAGAAGCTGTAGGAGTGGATGAATATAGTCTTGGTCGAATAGCACCTTTATTAATGTTAAATGTGAAAAAGATTGTATGGCGACAGCTTTCTAAGCGAATCTGTCTAGAAAAGCAGCTTTTCATTTAGTCTCGAACACCGCCCCTCTGGGACCGGTAGGAAAAATGCAAATAACTCAGTCACGAAACAGGCCACAAATGCCGGCTTTCTTTTCTGTTCTTCTTTAAGCTGATATTCTAAATATTTGACCTAATTGTATTGACATTTGCTCCTTCAATGACAAGAGAATTCTTTTTTCTTTCTTTTCAAAATCAAATCAAAGGCAAAATCATAAAATAACTGATACCGCAATTTTATGAATGAATTAACGACATTGTGGTTTCGTTTACAGCAAAAAGAAGAATTGTTAAAAAAGTTGTTTTTTTTTTTATGTTTTGTGACCTGATTGATTGGTAGTGTGTATAGCTGAGTGATCGGATCAAAGAAATATGGTTTGAAATGTCCAAGTAATAATTTTTGGTGAAGGTTCAAAAAAGACACTTTTACTTCGACAAATGGAAAAAGAAGAATCTCCAGGTCATTTTTTAAATCATTTCACACCAAGCAAAGCAAACCCACTAAGACACAAGGATGTACTTTACTGAGTGTGAAAGAATAAGAAAAATAAAACATTATTAAGGAGTAAGAACAATAAACGAAAAGGAATCACGAAAAGAATAGATAATGATTGGCATTGCTTTTACATATCAAAGTTGGTTGGAGAGCAAAAAGCCGGAAGAATATGAGGTTACACCTAACCGATTCTGTTGTAAAACGAGATCTTGCCACCAATCTAATACTGCACTTAAATTCATAGAGTCTAGGTACTATAGAGCAAAGTTCATCAGAAAAATTACCATGAAATTATCTATAGAAAAGGCACAGAAAATCTATATTACGTCTATGGGAAAGTGTTTAAAGCCGAGATATCAGGTCAGGTCCAAAAAAATTGCAGATTCTTGGATTTTATCAAGAATATCTAAATATATATCAGGAACACCAGACCATATGTGGCAGCAATATTTTATTTTATTTTATTTTCTAACATTCATTTTACATACATAGAGTAATATTCTTGAAAAAAAAATGAACACATCTATTTTATGTTTAGGGTAAGACAACTTCAGCTTTTCTGTGCAATCAGTTTCGTTGCTGTTATCGTTTTCGCAAACAAAAATCTAGGTAAGCATTACAATTTGTGTGTTGGCCTGCTGAGGGCTAATGATGACAATACGCGAAAGGCATGTCCTGCCATAGCAAATTCAGACAGTTTGTGATGTAAGCTGAGAATTAATTTCTACTAACACTTGAGATTTATGGGACTGTCTCTTCTCCACAACACTGGGTTTGTGATTTTTCTCAAAAAAGAGAAGCCGTTTTTTAGTCACTATTTTTTTTTTTCCTGTCACTAGACAGTTGACGGCATTCGATACCACATGAGATAAAAATCGTTTAAGGACGTCTTGTGACACCCATCTCTCTGACTTCTTCTTCTTCTTCTTCTATGTGTTGTATTCCTTTTGCGCTTTGGCGATCATGGTTCTTCACAGTTTTCTGTCCTTTGCAGTTCTTAATTAATTTTGTCTTTTTGTTATCTTTCATAAACCTTGTCCCGCCATTCATTTATTTAAGGTCGCAATGTAAGTTATGCATTGTTTTCCTCTGTCCCTCTTGCCTTCAATCTGTGAGTGTTTAATTTTCCAAGCTCTCTTTCCTCATTATGTAGCCTGGAAATTTCAACTGTCTCTTCCTGATGTTAAGTATGTGAACTTTTTGCTTCCATTTTCTATAAAACTTAGTTGCTCACATGTTCAGTCCATGGTATTCTCAACATCCTTTTGTAGAGCCACATTTCTGTTGCTTCATGTCTCTTCTTCACCCGTTAGATTGCCCAGCATTCACTGCCATATAGTAGGACTTATATTGCAAAACTATCTATACGTTTCTTTGTTTCTAACGAAATTTTCCCGTTTCTTAATACCTTGCTTAGCTTTTGGAAGACTTCTTTCGCCATCCCAATGCGCCTTCTGATGTCAGTGTTGCACTTTTCGCCCTCTGATAAAACACTTCTCAGGTATTTAAATGTTTGTACTTGGTTGATTTTGGTATCTCCAATTTGTAATTTGCAGATTGAGCTGTGTTCATTTTG
>CAHIKZ030000691.1:1062500-1110000 GCA_903632075.3 Acanthosepion pharaonis
ATAGATAGATAGATAGATAGATAGATAGATGTAAAGGGAGAGATGTAGGCAAGTAGGAAAATGTATATGTATTTATACACGTGTGAGGTTGGGACTGTTATCTTTCTGAAATGCGTTCATACGAATACAAATGATAAAAAAAGTGCAGAGTTTCTGTAAACAATTCAACGTCGTTGTTACAGGATTTCATTCCATGTTCTTTTTTCACGCTCCAATGTTCTTGTGTTTTTGTTGAGTGGCGCATGAGTATTACAAGGGATTTTATGGCATTTTCATAGTCGAGCCACGAAAACAAATAGGAAATTCATCTCTCTCGTCGAAGAGGGCGGGTTGAATGTTCTTAAAAACAAGTTAGGCACCAAATACTTAACTACTTATTCTATAGTCTCAGCACATTTTTGTGACTGCCAGTGTCCGAGTATTTTGTTAATTTGGCGAATAGGTTGCAGAAAGGAAGGAAAAGAAAGAAAACGGGTCACTGACATGAAGCAGAGAAAATAGCGGGAAAGAAAAGGCGGTAAAACTGAGCAGAAAAAAGAAAGGCCATGTTTTATGAAAGGTGAAAGAAAGTCCAAAAGACTGAATGCCTTGATCAAAGAAAACAGATAGTGAAAATTATTTAAAGAAATAAAGAAAGACTAAAAGAAGAAAAAAAAAATGAAAGGAAATTGGAAGAAAGAAAAAGAACATGAAAATGATTTGAATAAAGAGGGAAATAAAGAAAATGTTTAATATAAGAAAAAAAGAGCACTTTGATGTCAGAAAAAGAACACAAAAATTGTTTGAAAAAAGAAAGAAAGAAAGAAAAAACGGAAAAAAGAAAGAAATATTTGACGAAAAAAATAAAGACAAAATGAATGAAAGAAGGACAGAAACGTTTTTGAAAGAAAGAAAGAAAGAAAGAAAGAAAGAAAGAAAGAAAGGAGCAAAGTAAGAAAGTAAGAAACAGAACAAACAAGAAATAAAGAAAGAAAGAAAGAATAAAAGAAAGAAAGAAACAGAACAAACAAGAAAGAAAGAAAGAAAGAAAGAAAGAAAGAATAAAAGAAAGAAAGAAACAGAACAAACAAGAAAGAAAGAAAGAAAGAAAGAAAGAAAGAAAGAAAGAAAGAAAGGGGAAAAGAATGAAAGTTTTCATTTAAAAAAACAATAGATATATTAAATAGAAAAAAAACAATGAAAGAAAATATTTTATGCAAAAAAGAGTGAAAGGTTTCAGGAAAGAAAGAAAGAAAGAAAGAAAGAAAGAAAGAAAGAAAGGGGTCATTTACTAGGAAAAGTAATAGTAAAGTGATTTTTTTTTTTTTGTAAACAAAAATGAATCCCAGATGTGACTCAGTTCGTGCCAAGGTCAATCAACGAACTTGGAAAATATTTTATCTTTAGATTTTTAAAAATATTTGCATAAATTTGCAAAAAGATGCACATGAATAAATTAGTTCACCATATTTCTAAATTTGGAGCAATTTGAAGAAAAAGAATTTAGTTGTTATTTAAAAAGCTTAATTTAGTCTGGCACAAGGTCACAATATGTGACTCTCTGTAAACCCTGAAACCACCCCATTACAATCGTAATGATCCGTGACGACTTCTATAAATATAAAACTGAAAACTTTTCTCCAAGTCGAAACTTTTCTGTTCGGTATAAATTTTCAGCTCATGTCGTGACTTTGTAAGCGTAGATCAGACGTGGCACAAGGACAAAAGTATGGAACACCCAGTGCGGATCAAACTCACTTATTCAGACGTAATTGATCTACCGGGAAAAGCTTGCTAACCATTACATCACGTCGAATTGTCCTAAATGATTTTCTAAGCGTAGCTTAGACGTGACACAAGGCCGAACGTGTGGAGCATCCAGTGAGAATCAAGCTCACTATTCAGTCGTAACTGATCTAGCCAATCATTACACTACGTCTAAGTGTCCTAAATGATTTTCTGAGCGTAGCTTAGATGTGACACAAGGCCGAACGTGTGGAGCATCCAGTGAGAATCAAGCTCACTATTCAGTCGTAACTGATCTAGCCAATCATTACACTACGTCTAAGTGTCCTAAATGATTTTCTGAGCGTAGCTTAGATGTGACACAAGACCGAACGTGTGGAGCATCCAGTGAGAATCAAACTCACTATTCAGTTATGATTGATCCAGCGAGACAAGGCAAGCTTGCGAATCATTACACCACGTCGAATTTCTCAGCTTATGTATATATGTTTGTGCGAACGCGTGTGGGCGTATGGTTCGCGAGTGTGTGTGTGTGTGTGTGTGTGGGCACATGTGCGTGCGTGTGTGTGTGTGTGTGTGTGTGTGCGCGCGGGTGTTTAAAAACTGCGGGGGTCGTAGTTGATCGAAGACCGGGATCACTGACAACTGAAAAAGGTTGTGACCACCCAGCAAAATCATATCCCAATTAAACGCTTTTGCGGGTCCGCCCGTCAGTGAACACACTACAGAGCTTGTGCTGCATTATATGGATTTCGTAGTCTTTGACCAAAAACGTTACTATTATTCATGTGGGCGAGATAACATTGCCATTAGACACTGGAATATTGAATGCCATATTACCTGGTCACACGAATGATGTTTCCAGAATTGTTTGGGTTCGCGGTCGAGTTCGTGTTTGAAGGAGATTTCATGGGTAATGATCCAAGTGGGATATATCCAGATCTTGTTGCAGCCCATTTGTAACCATTTATATTCGCCATGATTCCGGTGATGATGGTTTTATCCGACAAGATGAAGCAAATCTTCCCCCATCATACGCGGGTGACACAAAAGTGATTTCAGTTGGCGTCCATCGCCACCATCGGCGCCGTCACTCACCATATTCAATCCCTATTGAACATGCATGGATCATGCTGCAAGTGTCATTAATTTCACGGCAGCCATACCCAACAAACAGAAGGCAATTATGGACAGATTCATCAGGTGCCTTAACAAATATGTTCACAACTCATGCACTTCAGGCAATGTTGTGCACCTCCCGTTATTCAAACAAAAAAGGAGCTACACATTATTATGTAGGTGTTATATTTTTTGGCACTTCAGTTTTATATATATATATATATATATATATATATATATATATATATATATATATATATATATATATATATATATATATATACACATAAATATATATATATATATATATACACATATACATACATACATATATATATATACACATATACATACATACATATATATATATATACACATATACATACATACATATATATATACATACATACATATATATACACATATACATACATACATATATATACACATATACATATATATATATTTACAAAGGAAATAACGCAATAGCTGGGGCTTTTAAAATGTCATCGAAAAAACTGAGGTCGCACTAAATTAGGCTTTCGTCAAATAATATAAGAAAAAGAGGAACGAAAAAAAAGAAAACAACACAAAATTAACCTCCAATCTATCATGCTATGTCCGGATTTGCATTAACTGGACCCATAAAATCTATTTTATATATATATATATATATATATATATATATATATATATATATATATTGGGAGGTGTTGAAAAATTTCGCCATTTAACTAATAAGTTATTCCCCAAAAATTCTGTCTGTTCAATTATTTAGATTTTGGAAAGTGGGTCGGGCCGAGACCTTTTTAGTTTACCCTAATATTTTTTTAATCGATTTCACCTTAACCAAGTCAGTAAAGCCACTGAGAGACAAGGGGTTACTGGATGTGGAAGAGTTAATTAGAAATAGAAACATTGCTAAAGAGTAATGACAAAGAAATCAGGAGTACAGAAAAAAAGCGATTGACATTGAATTTTCAATTTTTGCAGATTAAAGTTGACTGGAAGAAAGCGATAAGTGCGAGAAAAGAAGCTGTTAACATAACATTTACGGTTGCATCTAGCTAACCTAACTGTGAATTGATGAGACCTCGTCACCAGTCTAGGTTAAATTCAATGAGTCTAGGCAACATAGTAAAGAGCTCACCCGAATAATTACCATGAAAGTATTACTAAAAAGGCACAGAGTCTGAAGCCGAGACGTCAGAACAGGGCCAATAATATTGCTGATTCTTCTTTGGGGTTTATCAAGGAGCTCTAAAATATATATATAATTATCGACAGAATGTAGTAATTCATTTATATATGAATCCATACTCGGAGGTTAATTGATCTTTTTACTTCGGCGGATTACTTTTTAATCATTTTATATTTCCGCTTGTTAGTACGTTTTGCCCTGTCAATACATCACAAATAAAAGAACTATTCCGTTTTGATGGTGCGGAAAAACGGAAAAGATATATCAGAAACGCCATTTGGTTTCAGTGAGAAAATTAAAGAAAGAAAGAAAATTCCTAGGTGGCGTGTTTTTTAAAGTCTGCTACAGTGAAATGCAAAAACAGAATCAATTACTAATCTTTTCATTTGTACCCTCTTACTTCTTTAAGCAATAACTAGCATTCATATTGCAATACTTTGTTAAAGTTGTCAAATATTTAACCATGCAACAGAGGAATTTCAACTGGTAATTTATAGTCGTAGAACTCGCAAAGAGCATATTCAATCATTATTTTAAGAATTATGATTCCTCAGAAAATTCAAATAGCAAAAATTTTGTTAATAAATGTGATGTGTTTTATTATTCTGAGCATAACTTTACTTTGAAAACTCAGAAAATAATATACTTTCTATACATTTTCATCTTAATAAATTACCTTGATGTTTCTACATCATGTATTTGTAGGGACAAAACCCAGACTAAACAGCAGAAGTTGCCTCGGCGAAGAAAAAGATGAAATGGTAAACTTCATAATCAAGGAATGTGATAAAAAGAATACAAAATAAGGCATGATAGGGTATCAACAGTCTTGCACCGGGAACTGTGCAAACGAATTAGATTGAACCATGTAAATAAATAGTATCAGCAAGAACCATTGACTGCTCTGGAAAGCAATAATCACAAAGTAATTTTGAGATTTCGAAACCCAGACCGACGATTCAATCTAAGTAAAACAGAACCTGATAATCATGAATAAAGAAATAAAGACCTGCCAGATCGTGGATGTAGCTGTGTTCCATCGGGTCACATAGTGGACATTAAAGAGAATAAGAAATTTTAGAAATATCAGGACATTTCCTGGGATGAGAGAAAAATATCGATTATGAATGTTAGAACCACGTGTATAATATTTGGTGTCCTTAGAACTGTAATAATAATAATAATAATAAAATTAATAATCATAATAATAATAATAATAATAACATACATTACCACTGCTCGGATATTATTGTGCTGGATAAAGGCATAAAGAACTGTAATATTATTAATGTTGCCATACCAAATGATACAAATATAGCAAACAAGGTGGGTTAGAATATTATAAACTACACTGATTTGAGAGTCGAGATAGCAAGATTGTTTCGAATGCGAAAAAGAAATGCCAGTGTGATTCTAGTGGTGATTAGTGCTTTGGGATGAATCCCAGTCAAACTGTGACTTCCTTGACCGGCTGGGGACACCATACATACTGGAATTATTCAAATATCGGCTTATTTTTTGTGGGGGGAGAACGTGCTGATGAAAGTGTTTTCTGTCTGAGGTCCTTGTTGTAACTTTACTGATAACTTCTTTTACTCAAGTGTATTCAAAGACATACACTGTAAGAAATAATAATAATAATAATAATAATAATAATAATAATATAGATCGCCGAGATCTAATTCCGGTCTAGTTCGTTACGTTAACTTTTGTAAAATAAAAAACACCATTGGGAAAGAACTTAATCCATCTCTTCTCCACAAGGTAAGGGTTAAATAGTAGGTTAGAAGTGTCTTGCAAAACGATTGACAGAAAGTAAATATCTAAAAAGATTGAAACTATCAAGCCAAATGCATTACTAAAATCAGTTAGAATACTGAGGAAAGTGCTGGTGGGGTGTTGCTCACATTTTATCACCAGCCTAAACCACCAATTACTGCTGCTGTGAAATCTCAATAATAATAATAATAATAATAATAATTGCTTCAGTGCTTAACTGATTGAATGCCTTATCATGTATATTTTTATCTTCGCAAAGTAAAATGGGCGACAGTAAATATGCCGTTGACTACAACAGATTTTCTTATCGGTTGCTTGACCTTAACTACCGAGGAATATCCTGCCGAGGCTGTTTACGGTCGGGAGTAATAGAAGAGCATCATGGTTAGGCGTCAAGTGATTTGTTGTTGGCTTGAAGGATGAGGCAGCCAAGGTGACGTGGGAGTTACAACTAGATACTTAGGAAATCTCTTAATCGGACTGCGTTACTATTTGCTCAGCTTACTCTAGAACAAGAACACAGGAAAGGAAGTAAAGACTGTGTTCCGCCAATTCTTTTATAGGCTTAAAAGTAATCATTCGAAATTACTTACGCTCGAAATTCTGAAACTACATCACCCATCAATTCAACTTGATTCATTAAGCTGAGACTAGTATTGTACAAGGGTAAATATAGCGAGCAAATTAAATGATTGTAGAGACAATCTTGCAAGAGGAGAAATCCTGCGAAAATCGCTTGGAAAATCAGTATACAAAATTCAAGATTTTACCTGAATTCTAATCCTGGTGGAAAATATGTAACAATTGATGCCACCAAGTTTACTTGATATTACCTTAAATTGAATTAGTATAACATTTTCAGTATTGATGTTCCAATTCCGGCTTACTCTGATATATTCACTTTTGTACCAATGGTTAAAAAGAATAAATATGTCTAATCCTCCGCTCACACTCACCAGCTACGGATTAAATAGTAGACTGGGTCCTTTAGCTTTGAGTGGCATATTACCCAAGAGAAAGAAACTTCCGAATTTTAAACCGTTGAGAAGTCAACGGGGAACCACTCAACTATTTTCCTAAGAATGCACGGACATTAACAGATGATAAAGAAAATGGATCTATGGAGAGATATGATCGCCTACGTCCTTAAAGTTATTACTTCTCTCCATAGTGATTGTTCTATTTGCATATATACACTAAATGCAGCATAAGAAGGGACAGAGAAGGATAGTCAGAGATTAGTGAGAAAATCCGTTTAATCCTAATCTCTTGGTGGATCAAGCCTCACTGGGTTCCCCTTATTTGCGTTCTTGGACTAGAATAATGATGATAATATAATATGGATGTCTTGCATGATGCCAAACTCGTTCAGAAATATCAAAACTGTTAGCTGTATCCAACAGCTTTTCCAGACCTATGTTTTAAGGTGGATCGAGAGAATGAACCATGTAGGTCTTAGCGGGGACCATCATTCTTCAAATATTGTGGACTGGCGCTACGCTACATGATCACAAAGAACTGTACCACATAACCGAAAATCACGTCACTTGTGAACTTTCAACAGCAGAAACAGCTGAATTGGATAGCATATGTAACTCGAAGAGAAAATAATGACATAATCAAGTATATGACGTTCCACACCACTTCAAACAAAAGGTTAGGAAGGAAACATCCATCAGTACTGAAAAGAGCAATATGTTCATATTTCCCTGAAAAATCATTTTAATAGAAAGATTTTAAAATTTCAACTGACGATAGCACCGGCTGCTCGGTCAACGAATGCTGAATGTTTCCTTATAAGAAAAAGGCTAATATCCTTAACCCCAGTTTTATCATTTATGACTGCTTATAGCCTGAAGGGACATGCCGTTCAAATGTTTACATTATCTGTAGTTAATGAGAAAAATAATGGTTTCAAACTAAAGTATCTCAGTATGAGATGAAAAATATTAGCTGGTTAATAAAATATTAGCTGGTTAATCAAAGAATTACAGTTTACTCTATTTATCTATTTATTTATTTTGCTTGTTTTTTTTTTTTCTGTTTCCAGTATGGCCATTTTCGGGATGACACCATTTCTGCAGGAGAATCGAGTCAACAGGAAATGTCTCTTAAATGAACACCAAAATGTCACAAAACCCTTGTGTCATCATCTGCGTAAACTGATATGTCATCTCATTTAACTTTACTCTCGCTTGTTAAGACATATTAACAAGCTGTAATCAAAGTCGTTAATAATCCTTGAACCAAAGGTTGATACCATTCTGAGGTCTGAAGATTGAACTAACTTGGTCAGGCACTGTAGATATATCCATCGAGTTTAAAGCCGTCTGATATAAAAGTGGGGCACACAGTGTGGATCAAACTCACTAGAAATAATTTACGAGACTATCTTGCAAACCATTACCTTATAACAAATATGATATAAGTCCGGAAAGCATAATCTTGAATAATTCGAGAAACGGCTGCGCGGTCTTGATATAAATTGACACTCAATAAAACGGCAACTTACTGAGAATGATTGAGTGTTCTTCTTCTTCGCGCCATGCCCCTTCAGGACATAGGCGATTACAGATAGCTGAAAATGAAGGCCTCAAATGTAACTAGCGCCCATGGAAAGGTCCCAGAGTCATTTGAGAACTCATAAGGATCGGGGAACTGCTTAAAATGATCCAGATGAAAGCATTGTTGATGCCAGCAGGGGGATTATTATTATTATTATCATTATTATCATCATCATCATCATTATTATTATTATTATTATTATCATTATCATTATCATCATCATTATTATCATTATCATCATCATCATTATTATTATTATCATTATTATTATCATCATCATTATTATCATTATCATCATCATCATTATTATTATTATCATTATCATCATCATCATCATTATTATTATTATTATCATTATTATTATTATTATCTTCTTTTTCTTCTTCTTCGCGCCATGTCCCTTCAGTAGTAAGCGCCTACGTTTTTCACTTTCCTGTCGCTTGTAACTTCTGTCTTTTTGTCATCTATCCCATACCCTGCTCATCCATCAATTCGTTCCAACTCGCCATGTAGGTTATGCGTTGTTTTCCTATTCTTCTTCCTTCAATCTGTTCTGTGAGTATCGAATTTTCCAAGCTCTCTTTTCTCATCATGTGCCCAAGAAATTTCACCTGCCTCTTTCTTATGTTAAGTCTGAGCATCCTTTTTGTTTCCATTTTCTCTAAAAAGAAATTCGTTGTTGCTTACATCTTCGGTACATGGTATCCTTAGCATCCATCTGTAGAACCATATTTCTGTTGCCTCAAGTTTTTTCTTCATCTGTGAGGAGATTGTTGTTGTTGTTCTTTTTCTATGCACCGTGTCCTTTCATGACTTGGACGATCATAGCTATCCACAATTTTCTGTTTTCTATCGCTCTTAGTAAATACTGTCTTTTCGCTATCTATTCTAATCCCTGTTCTGCCAAGCAGTTACACAAGCTCATTAAGTAAGTTACTCTCTCTCTCTCTCTCTCTCTCTCTCTCTCTCTCTCTCTCTCTCTCTCTGGCCTTCAATATGCCCCGTGAATGCCAAATTAGCGATGTCTTTCTTCCTCATGAATTTCAGCTGTTCCCTTCAAGTGCTAAGTATCCTTTTTGTTTCCATTTTCTCTAAAACTTCATCATCGCTTACATGTTCAGTCCATGGTACACTCGGCATCCTTCTCTAGAACAATATTTCTGTTGCCCCAAATCACTTCGTCTGTGAGAAGATTGTCCAGGATTCACTGCCATATCGGAGGGCCGATAATAAAATCGCCTAAACGAGTTCTAATTCCGGTCGAGTTCTATACGTTAACTTTTGTACAAATACCATTTTTTGAGAAAGGTCTTAATCCGCCTCTCCTTCTGTAGTAAATTGTTTTTGACTATATGAAAAAATTATAAATAATTATTGATCTACTTTCGGTATTGAACCCACTTTTGAATTAATGGTGTGAACGTTAGAATTTATATATTATTTTCGTATAACACACACACACACACACACACACACACACACACACACACACATATATATATATATATATATATATATATATATATATATATATATATATATATATATATAGGGGAAGTGCGCTTTTCTTAAAAGGGAAAGTAAAGTCTTGCTCAACTGTGATGCTCCTTGTAGCCAATTGGTTTAGGCACCCCGGACCAAATAGTCGTTTGTTCTACAAAGGTGGGATGCAGTTTCTATCCCTGTCTGAAAGCACATTTTCTTTATGAAGACTTCTCGAATGTGCAGGCCGCTAGAAGTGTGCCGTTATTTCAAAAACAAGTATCAAATAAATATGTAGGCTTAAAAAATATAACCACCAATTCTTTATAAATACATTTTATTTTTTTATATATATATATATATATATATATATATATATATATATATATATATATATATATATATATATATATATATATATATATATATATATATATATACGGAGAACTGGTGAATACAGTGCGCCACGAGGTTACCATAGAGTTCTCCACGGGTTTTGAATTCAGAGTAATCCTTCTCTTAGGCTGTTTGCCAGCCAAAGATAGAGAGCCTGGCCCTGCTCTACTATTTAACCCATATATGGAGAGAAAAGTGATGTATCAAAAGCTTTAAGTCGCGTATATGTGCATAAGTTACAGTAATTAACTCGACTGGAATGCACACACACACACACACACACACGGACGCACACACACACACACACACACATATATATATATATTGAGCATCCCTTTTTGAAGATACGGTGTTTTGGGGTTTGTTTTTTTATGTAAACTTTGAAAACTTGCTGCATGTTTAAAAGTTGAATATTATATTGCATAGAAGCCAACACCTCTTTTCAGAGAAAGAAGTTTGATATATAAATTTTACCAAAATTTAACTTAAGTTCTGGGTGCGTCTTTCTTTATTTATAAAATACGCTCTCTCTCTCTCTGTGTGTGTGTGTGTGTGTGTGTGTGTGTGTGTGTGTGTGTGTGTGTGTGTGTGTGTGTGTGTGTTTACTAAACTAGCTAGGCTGTAAAAGCTCTCGGCCGGACCAAGAAAAGATTGCCAATCAAATTCTGATATTTGGACATTTAGTCAGATTTGGGGAGTTCGGGCCGAAACCTTTTCAACTCCCCCTCCTATATATATATAGAATGTGGAGGAATTAGAAGACAGCAGCATTAGTAATGAGTAGAAAGAGAAAAGAGTATTCAGGAGGACAGTAAATAGCGATTGGCATTGCATTTAAATTTTTGCAGATTAAAATAGGCTGGAAAGCATGGAGCCGAGAGCGGGGAGTTCCCCAAGCAAGAAGTGCGAGAAAAGAAACTGTTAGCATAGTAGTTACGCTTTGCTCAACTATAGATTGATGAGTTCTTTCCGCTAGTCTATTATTCCGCCTAAATTAATACAGTCTAGGTACCATAGCGGCGAGCTCATCCAGACAATTCCCATGAAAGTATTTATAAAAAAAAGGCATAGAGAGGCAACCTTACGGCGGTGGGCAAGTGAATGAAGCCGAGGCCCCAGGTCAGGACTTATCAAGGAGATTCGGGTAAATAGAAGGTACACAGTACCATATGTGGCAGTAATATTCTGAGCATGGACGAATGGTAGTCTTATAGATATGCAAGATAGATTCCGGAGAGAAATATTGTCTCGCCCGACACAGTGAACCAACTTTCTTGGCAGCTGATCTAGCAATAAATTCACTGTAGTCTTTCCACCTCATGTCAGCTGAGAGCGTTTGCCCGAGAAGGCACAATGAGTCACTTCTGGGAGATAGCATCAGCCATGCTGATGGAAGGCAAAGGGGGGCCTCTCAGATGATTACTGGAAAGAAGTTAAGTTTTGGAGGTGTTAAAATTGACAAGCTATCTTTCACTCCAGTTGACGACGGTCTTGAGGTCGTTTTGTACATCAGCTGCAATTTTGACCTTGTCTGATTGATAACCCTTACTATCGAGGCAGGAGTATATGGCAGTGGCATCAGCGTAGATGCCAAGTTGAGAGCTGATGCCATGGGGAAAGTCGTTAGTGAAGATTAAAAACAACGTAGGAAACAAGGATAGAACCTTGGGGGACATCTGCGTTGTACGAAAGGGTGTAGATGAGTGGCTGTTCAGGGCAACTTTCATTTCACAATAGGAACGACTGGATCGGCTAAAATACGTGCCCGGAGATACCGTAACTTTTCAGATTGACCTCAATGCCAAACCCTGTAAAAGGCTTTTGAGATGTCCAATGATAGAACACGGGATTCACTGTTTTATATCTAGAGCATGATAGACTCTTTCTGCAATTATCGTTAGTACATCAGCAGTGGATCTGGATAAAAGAAAGCCGTATTGCTTGTCTGAGAAAAGGCCCTGGGATGATGAAGCAATTCAACATTGATTAGGGTCTCTAGGAGTTTCCCAAAAAGTTGCAGAATGTTAATAGGCCGATGGTTGAATGTGTCGGACAATTCGCCAGAGTTCCTAAAAACTGGAACAACATACAGGAATGTATTATACCGTTTCGAGAGAGCAGGAGCTTGTTCCGAAGTACACTTCTTAATGACTATTACAGGGTTGCCATTAGGTCCACATGCTTAGTGGGGATCAAAAACAGAGTTTATAACAGTAATCTTGGAAGGGGTTATATACATATCATTCAACAGAGAACCAGTTCTAAGTGGAATGTTACTCAGATTTAGTCCAGATGAGTCAAGAGTAGAGTTTGAGAATTTACGGACAAAGCATTCAGCTTTATCAGCAGAGGATGATAACACGTCAAATCGATTGAAGAGGGGGGAATAGAGATCTTGCACTTATTTAGTACCCTATTACAGAGATGCCAGTAGTCACGAGAGCCAGTTTTTAGAGGCTAAGCGGTTCCCCATTCTCTCAGCAAACATGGACATCGGTCATTCGAGGACTCGCTTACATTTATTACGAGCAGTAGCAAATAGGTACCTATTATGACGAGAGCTGTCACGCTGGTAAAGCCGGAAATAGTGGTTCCTGTGTGCCATGCTGGCTGAATACGCTGATGTGAACCATGGAAAGGATAGTGGTTTTACCTAGTATTTCCGAGAAGGGATGAAAGTGTTCATGCCAGCTTTGACTCAAAGGCGCAATTTTCAATTGAGAGTTTGAATATGTCAGTCCAAGTCACGAAGAAAATCCTGGAATGAGTTCCAGTCAGCGTGCTAACGGAAAGAGGTCTTGTGGATAAGTGGTTCATGTTTAATGGATGCTGGAAAGGATATATCAATAGCTACCGCAGAGTAGCCAAAGTTACCAAGAGGGCAGTATTGTGAAGTTCGGCAAGAGCAAGGAAAAGAAGTAAGGAATAGATCCAGTAGATATATTGTGTCCATGTTCATAGTTGATATGTTGTTTTTTGTTTTGTTTTTGTTAATAAAGCTTCCATTATTTTTAGCCTTTTATTGCATGTAGATGATGCTATTATATTTGTGTTGTCAACAAGTATGTGACGAATGGTCTCCGAATATCTTGACCGTGCTTTGAAAAATGAAAGCATTTTATAAAACATCCAAAAACAGTTTTGTCTCTGATTCTTTCAGGTTCGTGGATTAAAAGTTGAAATGTGATGAATTTACAGAAACACATATACATACTCACAGACAACTTAAACCCCTGAAGATGGTCTCAGATGAGATTGAAACTATTTGTGAAAATAAAAACTATTAGAAAGAGAATTTTGGCATTTTTCTTAAATTTTTGTAAGGCTACCAAAAAATTAATCAGCGAAATTGAAAGGACTACAACGAAAGCTAATCGACATGATATGTCTAAATTATTTAACCGAACCTGTTTGAATGAAAATATGCTGCCTAAATATACACAATATATATATATATATATATATATATATATATATATATATATATATATATATATATATATATATATATATATATATATATATATATATATATATATATATATATATATATATATATATATATATATATATATATATATATATATATTATATATATATATATATTGTATATATATTATATATATATATATATATATTGTATATATATTATATATATATATATATATGTATATATATTATATATATATATATATATATATATATATATATATATATATATATATGTATATATATATATATATATATATATATATATATATATATATTGTTTGTATGTATATATATATATATATATATATTGTTTGTATGTATATATATATATATATATATTTTGTATATATATATATATATATATATATTGTTTGTATGTATATATATATATATATATATATATATTGTTTGTATGTATATATATATATATATATATATATATATATATATACGATTCCTTTTAAATGAACTGGTTTGGTTGCGAAAATAATAACACTGAAGAAATCTATCTCTGATATTGAGCACTTTATCCCATAAATATAGCAAATCTTAAGACTATATTTCTTCATATATATATATATATATATATGTATTTTACGTTTTTTCTGTACGGTGGGTTTAACCATTTGATATTTCTTTTCCTGTTGGCCTTTTTTATGTTCTGTGGTGAGTATGTGAGTGTTGCTGGGAATCCGCTATCTTTTAGGGCTGTTTCATAGTCATCGGTCAGCAGCAGAAGCTGAATGTTGAATTTTAATTTTTTTTTTTAAATTAAACCAGGTTAGGTTACTTGTCCAATGAAAACTGGTGCAACTTAGATTAATTGACAAAAATTCTACTTGAAATTTGAATGTCAAGCGAATGGCTGTAAAAGTTTGTAAAAAAAATGAGAATTTAACTTTTTACCTCGGAATATGTGAATTTGTTTACCTGATAAATTGTTGGTTATTTATAGTGTTCTTTCTTTATTTCTTTATTTCTTTCTTCCTTCCTTCCTTTCTTTCTTTCTTCCTGCTTCGCTTTCTTTCTTCGTTATTTATTTATTTTTATCGCCTTTTCATCTTTTTTTGTTTTCCTCTCTTTCTCCCTTTTTTCTCACTTCTCTTTCCTGATAATTTATTTTTGCCATCTTTTCATTTTCTTTGTTTCTTTTTTGTTCATTCTTTATTTCTTTCTCGCTTCGTTTTTCTTTTTTCTACCTTAATGAATTTTCTTTCTTTCTTTTTTTTTCTAACTTATCTTTCTTTTTTGGGGGATTTATTTATTTTTTACTACCGTTTTCTATCTTACTTTCTTACCTTTCTGTCTTTTCAGTTCATCTTTCTTTCTTTAGGGATTTATTTATTTATTAAAAACCTTTTCTTTTCTTTTCTTTCTTTCTTTCTTAAAAGAAAACAAGAACGAAAAAAGTTAGGAGCAGGGAAACACCAATCAGATGCAACCTCGCCCCATGATTGAATCTGTAACGAAAATATAATTGATAGATTTATAGCGAAATGACTATTACGGACATGAAAATCGTCCGAAAACTCAAGGGACGACATTGAAAATGACATGAAAAATTAAAGTTGTTTTTTTTTCCAAAAATAGTTTGAGGCTAGGGCAGAGAAAAGTGATGAGACTATTTACTTCCCCTCACCAACGATAGTAGGGTTGACACAATAGTTTTTCGAACCCACCTTTTGATAAAATAGGGTGGGGTGAAACTGAAAATAATAATTAAAAAAAACGCAAATGGAAAACAAAAAATGCGGGTTTAGAACTTGTACTTATTTCTTAAGTTCTGGCACAAGGCTACAAATATGAAGCACTTAGTGAGAATAGAACTGACAACTCACTGATTATAACTAACCAAAATAGTTCACTAACCGGCTCTATAATAATATATTTAGTGTATGAAATATATATACAAATATAAGAAGCCTGTAGTTCTTAGCTAAGATCATCCAATTTCTAGCCTTATGGACTGGCGCTACTGATTCACACAGAAAGAACTGTGTCTGACAGGAGAAATTACGCCCATTTGGGGACGTTCAACAACAGCAACAGCTAAAATGGATAGCACATCTCACTTGAAGAGAAAATAATGATATAATGAAAATGTTGACCTTCCACACTATTTTGAACAAAAGGTTAGGAAGAAAGCTCCCATCAATACTAGAAAGAGCGATAACAGTTAATGGACTTGCGAAACTTATTTTCCTATAAAATTGTTTTAATAGAATTTTTTTTTAAATTCCATCCGACAGTAACACTGGCTATTCGGTTAATGAATGCCGAATGTTTCCTTATAAGGAAACATTTAATATCATTAGAGATTCTTGATAACATACAAAGAAAAATCTGCAATGTTATTGGCCCCGACCTGGCATCTCGGTTTCAGTCACTTTCTCACCACCGTAATGTAGCTTCATGTGCTTTTTCTATAAATACTTTTATGGTAATTGTTCTGTGTCCTTCTTTGGTACATAAACTTCGTGAATTTAAACGTAGTACTAGACTGACAGCAAGATTTCATCATCCTATAGTTGAAATGGCTAAATATAACCGTAAGTTCTATGCTAAGAGTTTCTTCACGCTTGTGAAATATTTCCCAGCTTCTTGCCTTCCAGTCAAATTTGATCATCAAAAATTTAAATGCAATGTCAATCGTCATCTTCTGACTTCTTAATCCCTGTTCTTTTATTGTTCTGATTCCTTAATAAAGTTTTCTTTTTCTCATATTCTCTCCCACTCAGTAATTCCTTGCGTCTTAGTTTCTTTATTGCCTTGATTAAGGTGAAATGTTTAAAAACAACATTATGTGCCATTTTTTAAAGAATGTCATGTCCTTTCAGGATGTGGCCGACCCTGTTTCTCTACAGCCTATATTTCTATATAATCTATGAATTGCCATGACTTAGGAAAAAGAATGGCTTCCCTTGCCGTTAATATGCGCTGTGAGTGTCAAATTTTCCAAATCATCTTTCCACATGATGTTTCTTTCTAATGTTAAGTATAAGTTTTCTCTTTGTTTCCATTTTCTCTAAAAATTTGTTGTTACTAAATTGTTCAGTCCCTGGTATGTCCAACATTCTTTTTTAGAACATTTCTGTCGTCTTTAGTTACTTCTCCATCTGTGATGAGATTGTCCAGAATTCACTGCAATATAGGAGGACTGATATTACATAATAGACCGGTGTTTTTTTTTTCTTTTTCTTTATTATTTATTTATTTTTTTTTTTTTTTTTTTGTTTAGCCTGCGAAACGAGTTGCTAAAAATCGTACTCAGGCAAACGCACGTTTGTGTGTATGTGTGTGCATTTTTTTTTTTTCTTTTTTTTTTTTTTTTTTTGAAGCCTTTGCAGAATCCATGAACGTCTGATAAGTTGACTTTAACGGTATTATTTTTCTGTTGTCCCTCGTGTTACAATTTATTCAAAATATTTTTTTTGGTTTCGGAATTCAGGAATAAATTAGAATGACAATCGGGAATGTTTCACCGTTTGTCTAGCTATGGCTTGTCTCTTTTTCGTTTTATAATAATATACTTATTTTCTTTTTTAAAAAAAACCTTGTAACTGATTGTAATCACCCAGCTCCTTTAAAAAAAATAATCATTGCTGTTTCGCTTTCATACAGCGTATGGTGATGGTTAGAAGTTTTCAGGTCCCCGTTTGTGACATAAGAAAATAAACCGACCATTTGTTCTTTTCTTGGACAGGTTGTAGCCAATACTTTTCGATTTACGTTAACTGTTCTGAGCAAGCATGCTTTTTGGAGTTGTTCAGTTTCCAAATCACAATCCGACATCTACAGGAATTTTTCCGTGTTTTTTTTTTTGCAGTTACCATTATTATTATTATTATTATTATTATTATTATTATTATTATTATTATTGTGATAAGCAGAGTGATGGTTTCAAATACAGGAAATAATTTTAAGCGACTGTCTGCAAGTCACAAAACCTCAGATCATCATCATCATCATCATTATCATCATTATCGTCATCATTATATTTCGATATCAACTATGGTTACACTACCGACCAAGTTTGCTGGAAGACCTAAAGCAGGTAGTGGTATGTTGTTATGTCTACATTATTATTATTATTATTATTATTATTATTATTATTATTATTATTATCTCCTTTAATTTCTGTTGTATGCACATTTCCTACCGGGTCCCAACCAGAGTCCTACGGTCAGAAATTATTTCATTTGCCACAAATCATTTTTGTAAAAAAAAAGAAACAAAAAAATTTAAGATCACACACATTGATAAAGCTTTTCGTAATGTGTGAACTGTACTTGTGAGTACAATCTTTTGTATTTCTTTTAAGATATGGGCTGCCAGGAATCACTTCAATGAGTCTTTCAGAAACTTTTTCCAATCAATCCGAGGGCTCCGACTGCAACTGGAATTACTGATGCCCTCACGTGCTACATCCTTCAGATTTCCATTTCAAGATCTTTGTATTTTGATAGATTTTTGGAGATCTTCAAATATACATTACAATCTGCAGGGACTTCCATGTCAATAAGAAAGCGCATTCTGTTTTTATGGTCTTTGATCCTCGATGTCTGGGCGATTGGCTTTGATTGTTCTGTATGTGTGTATTGTAAAGTCCCATAAAATTGCTACATGTCCTACATGTGTAACCGGGTCTGGGTGATGTTCATATCAGTTTCTTGTATCTTACTTATTATTATTATTATTATTATTATTATTATTATTTTACAAGCTGAAAATATGGCAAATATTGCTGAAGATGAAACAAAAGGACCAGCTGGTCATAGCCAATGGGTTGAGGTGGCGCATTTTCATACTTTGAAGCATAAGAACAATCCCAAAGAATTCAGTCTTCTGCAAATCTCCTATATTGACACTGGCCCCAAACTTTTCCAATCACTTCGGAAGTTCAGTACTTATAGTTCCCAAAGCATCACCAACAACAAAAACTAGTATTGTTAGTTTATTATTATTATTATTATTATTTATTTGTTTTTTTTTATTTTGACTTGTCATTTGATTCAATCATTTACGAAGTTTTTCACCTGAAACCTAATATAAATAGTTTACCTCAGAAATTATATTAAACTATAAACTATTAAACTATACTAGATAATGGTGGAGCGTGACAGCATGTGTTCTCAAATCCCTAGAACCTTCCTCGGTATTCTTTCTGACTCTAGTAGGGTCTTGGTTGGTTCGGTTTAATTTCCTCCTCAAATTTTTTTTCCAGAGATTTTTGGCACGGTTCCAAGTGTGCCAACTATTATAGGCACGACCTCAATTTTCATATTCCACTTTCATATTCCCCGGTTCTTTCATTTCCCGAATGATATCCTGGAATTTTTCCAATTTTTCGCTTTTCTTTCATCTTGAAATTAGTTTTGATGAGCATTGCTGGAGGCATCATTTCTTTGAGATCAGTTTCTTAATATTTAAATTGTGCCCGGCTATTCAAATGATTATACCAAATTTATCTTCATCTACTTTCGAAAGCGTTCTTAATTTTTATTCATTGGCAGTGTCAAGTGACAGCAAGTCCTTTCAATACTAAACGGTATAATCACGGTCATTATTCTTCTGTCTTTACATGTCAACACGAGAACTATCTAGTGATTGTTATTGGGAATCAAGTGACAACGAATGTCAAATTCAAGTCTCTTCCTTCTTGTAGCTTTTGTGAAAAGATACCAGTTCTCATATGAATATCAGGACGACAGTTAGCCTCACGCTTCCCAAATTATTCAGATCTCATGTCAAGTTTTGTATTTTCCGGTATAAAAATAAATTTTAACATGAATATATCTAGATGTGCGTTGTGGTCTAATGGATATCAGCTCGGAGGAGAAAACTCGGAGAGCCGAGTTCGAATTCCAATCGAGTTCATTAGATTCACCTTACGCACAGATACCCTTGAAAAAGTTATGAACCCAACTCTGCTCCCCCCGCCCCGCCCAGCTGAGTTGAATAGCAGGACAGACTGGATTCTTTAGCCTTGGTTGACAAGTCTACCGCAGAAAGAAATGGCAACATCTGCACATATTGTATCGAAAGATACATGATCGTCCAATCGTGTACCACGTATGGCACTTAACTGACTGATTGATATCTGGTAACTCTCACTGAAGATCGAGTGACAGTTTCTTCAATAGACCAGCACTCTCCTCAGCATTGTAATAAATTTTAATAATGCTGTTGTTCGAATAGTTTCAGTTCCTTTTGTGATTTAAGATTCTCTAAATGTTTTAGCAATACTCTTTTCAGTTGTTCCAAGTGCTCTGCTAATGAAGGATACGGCGATCATCTTTATATTCTAAAATTTATTTAACCTTTCTGGCAACGTTCAGTTTTCCATACTCTAGAACGAGTATATCCAATATTTGACATACATTTTTTTATTATCAAAATACTAGATGTAATCCTTACGCTGACACGATCTGATATCTTCGTCTTCAAAAGGTGATACATTTTAATTTTCAAATCCTAGAAAAGTTTTCCTTATATTAATACAGGGTTACTGACGTTTGTTTATAAAAGCTCAACCGAACAATAAAATATTCTTTTGAGCTTTTATATACAAACGTCTGTAACTTCTTCTTTTTATTATTATTATTATTATTATTATTATTATTATTATTATTTTATTTCCTTTCTGGTGTATACACATTTCCTTCCGAGTCCAGCCCAGAGACCTAAGGTTAGAAATGGCATCATGACATTTTCCACTGACCAATTAAAGAAACATACACACACACACACACACATTTTACATAGATAAAGCCCTTCATACGGTGTGGGCTGTACTCGTTAGAATAATTTTTCGTATTTCTTTAAGGCATGGGCTTCCAGGAATCCCTTCAATGAATCTACTGGAATCTTTTCCAACCAATCCGAGGGCTCCAACTACAACAGGGTTTGTTGATGTTCCCATGTTACACAATTTTGAGATTTCGATTTCATTATTATTATTATTATTATTATTATTATTATTATTATTATTATTATTTCCTGATTGATAAAATCACATAAAGACCTGGGTATGAGGATAAACTACATCCGGAAGCAAGGCCTCTTATCGGAAGATAGAAGGGTTTTGAGAAGGGGGGAACCACCTCTTAATTTTTATTGTTCCCATGTCAACGCTGCTAGGGTCTCAGTAGTGACAAATAGTGAATACTTAATGAAACCATCTTTTGTATATCCTGGTGTATTTCTTAATATATCTATCTGTATTCTTAATCGTTCCGAGTGTGCTCTTACTGCTCCTGGAATAATGCTTGTACTTAAAATCCACATTCTTGTTATTTCTATTTCAAGATCTTAATTATTTAGGGAGTTTATCAAATACTTTCGCAGAAAATGTTTTGATATGATAAGTTTTACCTTGACTACATGAATTTAAGCGTACTACTAGATTGGCAATTAGGTCTCACAGTTTTATTATAGCTAGATACAACCGTCTGTTCTATTCTAATAATTTCGTTTTTCACGCCTTCTCACCCGTGGAACTCCCTTCAGTTCTCTTGCTTCCCTGATAACTACAGTCTTCACAAATTTAAATGAAACATCAATTGCTATCTTCTGTCTTCCTGAAACTTGTTCCTTTGTTGTTCTTTTCCTCACCTCCCCGCTTAACTCTTCTCATTCCCTTGGAATTCCTGTAATCCCTGCGTCTTGGTGGCATTATCTCCTTACTTGGGATGAAAGGATTTAAAATGCTTTTGTCAGATAGTGTTAGGTTGATTAGATAATATTTTTTGAAGTCCTATATCGCAACAGCTATTCTATTAGCTTATATTGCATAGCCGATATGTATGAAGTCTAAGAATTGGTGTTGTTTATTATTATTATTATTATTATTATTATCATTATTATTATTATTATTATTATTATTATTATTTCCTTTGATTTCTGTTATATACTTCTTTCTTTCCGGGTCCCGACCAGAGATCTAAGGTCAGAAATGGCATTATGACATTTTCCACAGCACTTTTTGAGGAAAACAAAGGTCACTCACATTTTACATAGATAAAGCTCTTCGTAAGGTGTAGACTGTACTTGGGCGTAAAGTTTTTTTGGTATTTTCTTAAGGCTTGGGCTACTAGGAATCCCTTCAATGAGTCTATGGGAACCTTTTCTAATCAATCCGAAAACTTCAACTACAATTGTTGTTCTCATGTGCCACAGTAATTAATATTTATTGAGATAGCAACACACGAATACTACTTCTGTAGTAGAAATATACTGATTATTATTATTATTATTATTATTATTATTATTATTTCTTGCATTTGTTTTGTGTAGTACAAGTTGTCCCCAAGTCTCAAACAGAGACTTCAAGGGACAACAAGTTCTTGCATGAGAAGATGCAATAAATAAGGAGCAATGTACTCTGAAAAAATATAATTGTGGCCATTGCATGGAGAGAATTCTCCTCAAGATGTGAGAATTACCCATGCGTATGGTTTTTGCAATTCACATAATTTAGGGCTGCCAGGGGTATTTTTCAGCGCACCCATGTCGCTACCGAATGTGATAAAAGGTCAAGGTTTAAAGTAATTTAGGGCTGAGAGGAATTTCATCCACATATTTGTTTGTTCCTTTATTATTATTATTAGCAGTAGTAGTAATAATAATAATAATCTTGATACTTATCCATTTTTCATACTCTATGATCTGATAGGATGACTATATACAATTATACAATATTTGACAGACATTTTTTTCGTTACATTGACCCAATCTATAATAATAAGATAATTTTTCATTTTTTCCTTGTTATTTCGACCGTTTATATACATAGGTCAGTAACTAGGTATTATTATTATTATTCTGTTGAATTTATTATATACAAAGACTAGTAGGTCATTGTTGTTATTACTATTATTATAGTTCTGTTGATCTTTTATATACAAACGTCAGTAACTCATTATTATTAATAATAATAATAATTCTTATTATTATTATTATTATTATTATTATTATTATTTGTATATGTTATGTTTCTTGTTTCGTATCCTGTAGAGCCGGATCCAAACAATAGTCCTTAGGTTCTATTATTATTATTATTATTATTATTATTATTATTATTATTATTATTATTATAGTTCTGCTTAGCTTTTAAATATAAACGTCAGTCACTCATTATTATTAATAATAATAATTCTTCTTCTTATTATTATTATTATTAATTAAGCTTTCACACTAGTATATCAAGTTGTATTTAATGGAGATTAAGTAGATGAAGTCTCCTCAATCCGCCGGAATTCTCCTTACGCATATATGCCTGCTATCGTTGGGGATGGTTTCTGTTCTTCATCGAATTACCGATTATTTCTCAAAGATCTTCGAAACCATTCGAGGCCCGCCGACTTTCATATTGGCCGTTATTGTCATTATGTTCTTATTGCAATTATGGCAGCATTAACAAAAAGGATAATAGTGCTTAGTGACCATGATGAATTTTAGTTTAGACTTTAATAATAGCCAGAACGCGTTTGTATATCTCTTCTAGCTTGTCAGCGGTAAGCTTGATGAGATGTGTAGACGCGCTCTCCCTCACCTCAAGTTACAAACTTTCTTTAAAAAAAACAAACATTACTTAAATAGGAAATAAAACAAACTACATTCAATAATGGATGCAATGATTTTGTATTGTAGAAAGGCAATGCAAGAAAAAACACGATTTTTTTTATTTATTTTACGCGTTATTACAAATATTACTACTGCTACTACAAAATCGCCTGAGTTTTCGACGAAAATGAGGAATGATGTATAGCACTTGGGTGCTCCCGGTTTAGCAAAAAAAAAAAATGTGGGTGATTGGCAGCCCCTTTAGACAGAAAGAACAAGTAAGTAGAGAAAGAGTTATGTAGATATAACAACAAAGGCCAACGATGATTACTCGTGTTTCTACTATATATCGCAGGGTTTTTCCCGCGTGATAATGAAGAAAGGGTTTGGGGGTGCGACGACATTTTTATACGACAAGTTGTGCTCGGGTGCCTACCTTGATACGATAGTTACCAAACTAGTCTTCGTTAGTCTAGTTCGACTACGCTCTACCAAAGTAACTGTGTGCCAGACTAAGCTAAACTGAATAAATACACCAAAACTGGTTGCATCGGTTTCAAAAGCACATCCTGCAGACTCCGTCTTATAATTTCCATCCTTATTGGGTTAGAGTTACTTTTGTAATACCATATCCATTCAGAATGTAGGCGCCCTCATAGCTCTGCCTAGATTCATTTTATTACCTGTGAATCGCTATGCATTCTTGGGAAAGATAGTGGATGGATTCATGCTGACATCTCTAAGGTTTGGAATTAAAAAAATATAATTTCACCTCAAAGCAAGGCAATAAACCCACTAAGACACAAGGTGCTACTGAGTGTGAAAAAATCTGAGAAAAAAAAATGATTAAGAAAAGAAGACAGATGACTGCGACTGGTATTGCATTTCAATTTTGGAAGATCAAATTTGGTTGGAAAGCAAAAAACCAAAAAACAGTTTCATAAACCAGAAGAACGAGAGAAGAAACCGTTAACATAGAGCTTATGCTTACATCTAACGCATCTAGCAATTTCATCATTAACATCATGGCACCTAACTGCCAATCTAGTACCGCGCTCAAATTTGCAAAGTCGAGATACCAAAAAGGAGAACAATATTTATTTCTGCTATGTAAAAAAAATGTGATACAAGGCTAAAATGGCAAATGGGGGGAAAGACAATCTTCATCTTTCTTAACTTTAAACTTAGCTAGCCACAAACCTCAATAAACAAACATAGCACAATATTCCTTACGCCAAAACAACACATTCTTACTTACCTTTCTTACTACATCCACCATGATACTGAAATGTCTCTATGAAAATCCTAAATAGTATACACCAGAACAACTACTATGAAAATATTTATAGAAAAGGTACAGGGAAGCTATGTCAAGTTGGTGGGGAAAATAACTGAAGTCGAGATGCCAGATCATGACCGATAAAATTACAGATTTTTCTGTGGATTTTATCAACAATCTCTAAATATATAACAGAAGCACCAGACCAGATGTGGCAGCAATAAGCAATGCGTGGACGAATGGTAGGCTTATAAATATGTAAGATAGATTCTGAAGAAAAAAATTGTTTAGCACGATACAGTAAACCAATTTTTCTAGCAGTAGCCCTTAGCAATTGATTCAATATATTTCCCTTCTTTTAGATAATGTGGATTAAAGCTTTGGTTCGTGAGTCTGGTGATATAGATAATTCCGAGTTCAATCCCTGGGCCGGCTAGATCAGACTTAGGCTCAGTGAAAACAGGAATAACGATAACCGAGCAGTAGTAAATAAGAAGAGATATGCCTAGACATATACAACGGAGCGAAAACACGCGTAGATTAAATTTCCTTGGAGATTACCCGGATCAACGGACACCTGAATAAAGCCGGAGGACACACGGCCGAAAATATTTTAGTTTTTTTGTTAGGTTCACCTTTTACAGGGTTCCGGAGCCACTCGAGGTAGTGAGTTATGTTAAGGGGTACTTTATATGGATAGGAGGGGGAGATAACGGTTTACTCTAGAATTGAATAGATTAAGATTATAGTGTTCAGAGAAATATCCTCTTGGGGGTCTGTTCCATAGGGCGGTAGTTTGAAGGTGTTTGAGTGGAACTTATTTCTCGCCAATGGAATACAGAGGGAATGTTTGCTACTATGTAAGTGGCATGGTGGGTCCTAATGGTGAAGGTCAGTCCAGATTGAACCAAAAAATGTAGTTCGTTCGAGTATTTTCCATGATAATAGCGATGGAGCAGTGAGCGGCTCGCCACATTTCGAGATTGGAGGGTGGAAAATAATTTTTCTCTAATAAGGACTCGGGGATGCTTTTGAATTCTGTCTAGACTGGAAAGTGGGGTCTGGGCAGTTCCTGTCCAAATGTGGCAACAGTACTCAATTTTTGAACAATAGTCCGAATGGAGATAACGCAACGAATGCGATATTTTGTTTACATGTATTAACGAACTAACAACTATGTTCCACGAATAGACAGGGTTTACAAGTAAGCGGTCAAGTTGATTAAACGGTCGTGTTTGCTGAGATAGAACGACTGGAACTGTTCATTTTTCATGAGCGGCTGCTCTGCGTACCCAGCCGGCAGTTGACAAAGCCCCGTCTTTATTCTCGACCAGCCAAAGAAAGCAATCCCTGAGTTTATTAGCTTCTAAGTGTCAAAAGAAAATTAATCTATCGAAGCAGGAGAAAAATATTTTCTTCCCCACTAGTTTTTCCCCTTACTATGACCCGATTATTTTTATAACAAACTTTGCTATAAAATTGAGGTCGAAGCAAACAGGAAAAGGACAGAAAAAAAAAAACAGTGGTCAACTTATCCATTATTTTTTGCTTTCCGCAGTTTTATTAAACCGCGTTGAGCTCCAACTAAATTTTCTCCATTAATCACCTGAGAGACCCCACTCTCTGCCTTCCATCAGCATGGCTAATGCTATCCTCCAAGTAAGTGATTCGTCGAGCCTTCTCAGGCTAACGTTCTCAGTTGGCATGAAGTGGAAAAACTACATTGAATCCATTGTTAGATCGGCTGCTAAGAAAGTCGTTTCACTGTGGCAATGTAAGACAATTTTTCTCTCCAAAATCTATCTTACATATCTATAAAGTCTACCATTCGTTAATGCTTAGAATATTACAGCCTTATAAGGTTCGGTGTCTTTGCTTTTACCTTGAGCTCCATGATAAGATCCAAAGAAGAATCAGCAATATTATTGTTCCTGATCTAGCAGCTCGGCTTCAGTCACTTTTCCACTGATGTAAGGTTGCCTCTCTGTGTCTTTTCTATAAATACTTTCATGGTAATTGTTCGGATGAGCTCTTTGCTGTGGTATCTAGAGATTTTTTAAATTTAATTGCAGTACTAGACTAGTGTCGAGATCTCATCAATTTACAGTTGAGTTGGCTAGATGTATATCTATATATATAAATGAGTTAAAGATCAAATATGGATCGGAATCCGATGCTAAAATAAAGAACACATAGGAAACATATACCGATGTAACATGTCACTTTTATTAAAACTTTAATAAAAGTGAAACATATTAGATTGATATACGTTTCCTATTTGTTCTTTATTTTATCATAACACACACACACACACATATATATATATATATATATATATATATATATATATATATATATATATATATATATATATATATATATATGCGTTCATGTGTGCGCTTGAGGTGGTGTAAGGGATAGCGACACGGGTGTAGAAATCGGATAGCCAAGTTCGAATTCCAGTCGAGTTGCAACTTTTGTGACGCTCGTTCCTGCGTCTTAAATTGATGAACTTTTGTTCAAAAGTAACAAAAACAGCATTAATTTGTTTTAGTTCTTAAAAAAGGTCACCCACCAAAACGAAAATTCGATTTTACCAAATACGCAATAAGAATAAAAAAAAAAAAATCAAAATATTTCAAAAGCTTTATTTTCCAATTTGTTAATGATGTAACTGGATTGTAATTATTTATTTTTTAGCATTTAACAGTTTATAACTACAGCATAACACAAATACAAAAATTACAAATAAACAAAAATTTCTAACTTGCAGAAATTTGATTTTTCAATTTGCAAATGATATAATTGGAGAGTATTCATGCACTGTTTAAAGCATTTAACTACTAAGTTTTAGATGGTTCCAGAAAGTCATAGTACTATTATACATATATACAATTTAAGAAATTTCGTGTTGGGGGTGACATTAAAAATAAATAAACTGAAATAAACCCTTCTTCAATACTTTTTAACAAAAGTTCATCAAATTATGATAGAGCAAAAAAAATTTTACAAAAATTCACAATCCTCATACACATACCGATAACATATATATATGTGTGTATGTATGCATGTGTGTGCATAGACGCGCCGTCGCCTCTCTCTGTCTTTTCTACAAATACTTCCATGGTAACTGCTCTGATGAGCTGCTCTCTCTGGTTCCCAGACTCCATGAATTCAAGCGCCCTACGAGGCTGGCATCCCGCTCTCACCCTTACACCGTAGAAACCTTCAAATGTAGCCGTCTCTTCTACTCCAATAGCTTCATACCTCGCACCTCTCGCCAGTGGAACACCCTTCCCAATTACTGTTTCCCTGAAAGCTATAATCTCCAACTATTCAAATGTAATGTCAATCGACATCTCCAATTACCTTGATCTACCCACTATCCTTCTCCTCTTCCTTTCTCCTATCACTCTTATCTGCTCTCGCTCCAAATCTTCCGCAAACCCCTGCATCCTAGTGGCTTCACGCCTTGCTTGGGGCACAATGCTTAAAATATATATATATATATATATAAACGAGTGTGTGTTAATGTATGTATGTAAAATATATATATATATATATATATATATATATATATATATATATATATATATATATATATATATATGAAGGTGCAGAAAAAAAAAAGTATGTCAAAAAATAAAACCTATATTTAAATTAGAAATCTGTGGAACTTAGTATAAACGAGATCTCAGGTATAAAAAAAGGAAATTTTCAATCAATCGCTGTTGACTTGAGTAAATTAGAAAAGCTACAATTTGTTTTTTTACAAAAAACAAATAAGTGTCAAACTTTGCAACAGGTTGTAGTCGAACAAATCAAAATATGCAATATACGCCATGTTACTTCCTGTCCCCCACAGAGTGCATCAGTACTTTCTTTTCTCTCGTAAATTATGAGTAATAACATTTGCCATATGAATGTATGAAATCATTCTATATTAGGCATATGTGAATTTCTAGGAACACGTTAAATAATAAAACTGTTTACTATAAAAGACACATTTACAGAAAAATTAACTTACACATACGTTTACATACAAAAGCTTTGTGGTAAATATGTAATTTTATAACAATAATTGAAAGTTTATTTGCTATATTAATTGTGACTATGACTAATTACCAAGGCCACTATAAATTGGTGACCTCGTAAAAAAACTTTAAATGCAATTTTTTCTTATAAAAAGCGTTTCGCTTCAACAAATTTTTTAAAAATGTCATATATTCAGACGCACCTCTTAAGCGACCGTATAATAACAACTATATTTCAGTTATATAACTGTTTAATTTTCTGGAAAAATGTTTATGATTATTTCAAAATGGATTATGAATATTTATTTAATCGTTTCATCCCAAGCAAGGCGATAATGCCACTAAGACGCAGCGCGTTACAGTGAAAGAGAATGAGAATGGAGAGGATTGAGGAACGGACAGAAAAGGAAGATTGCGTTGAAGAATGAAAAAGAATGCCGCCGTAGGGTGCAGACCCCAATGCCCATTATATATATATATATATATATATATTTGGTTAGATAGATGTGAGTTTGTGACCCTGGGTTTCACGCTTTAGCGATCGTTAGCTCTATCTTTGATATTGAGCGCTTTCTAATAAGTACCGCGCATATAATATATAAATCTCCAGTTGCCTTGATCTATCCACTACCCTCATCCTTTCTTCTATCACTCCTATCTGATCTTGCTATTTCCTGTAACCCCTTGCATCCTAGTGGCTTCCCGACTTGCTTGGGGTGAAACGCTTAAAAAAAAAAAATTATACATATATATATTTATTTATATTTATATACCCTTTTCACATATATATATATATATATATATATATATATATAATTCTTGTATATATATATATTTCTTGCGTATATATATATATATATATATATATATATATATATATATATATATATATATATATATACCTCTTGAGTTTGTCCCGAGTGTACACATCCTGAATGCAGCCGCGTCAACCAGCTGTTTGCAGGTTGGAACCAACCACTGACAATGGATGCACAAATTAACACCTTGTAGAAGGTTGCCTTCCATGTCAAACCACTGCAGAACGTGGCTTTTCTGAGACATTGCTGTAACGCTTAGGGCAAAGTCTATTTTTGGTATCATCTAGGGTTATTGCAGATCAACTTCTCTTTGAACAATTCGTTTCAATCCATCTGGTGTTTCCTGGCGTGAATTATATGCTGTAGACGTTGTAAACATACTGGGAAATTTCTTCGTCTTTCAACAAATGGAAAAATTACCCGATATTTATGTATCATTTCTAGTCCGCGGTGATTTGAACAATAACTGGGAAAAAACAAGTGAGCAGAAATATGAAATTAAAGATATGGTGTGAAATACAAATGCATATCATGTTTCCATTATATTGGTTATTTTATTCAAGGATTCACTAGGCGTAGTCTTATCTGTAGGTAGGTGACGTTTGTCACATACCAGCACTTTCTTTTCAGCTAGTGCGAAGTCCAGCTTTCTGGTACCACTTATTTAACGAGCTCTATATCACGACGCATGGCTCACAAGTAGATTGAAATATTAACAGACGACCCGGAAATCTCTAACTTCTGGCAAAATGAGATTTAAACCCGAAATTATTCGAAAAGATCAATTCCATAATTTGCATAGTTGTGTAAATACATCTGGCTCTGAGATATATATATATATATATATATATATATATATATATATATATATATATATATATATATATATGATTATTTATTTAAAAATTACAACATAAATATGTTATAAAATCACTACAAAAATAGTCATTTTGTTTCAATACCTCCGGTGTCTTATCAAGTGATGATGTTGAATGTAAAATAAATGGTTTTAAAAGTTTCAAATTAATTAACGATCCTTCGCAAGGGGAAAACGCTGTTACATAAGATAAAATGACCAATCAAAACACAAGTATAAGAGAATTCAAAAAACTTGACAACAAAGTAAGGTTATAATAGCTATTAAGAGCTTTAAATTTGGGGTTATACTAAAATAGAATTTATTCTAACCAATAAGTATTAAATTATATGATAAAATTTGATATTAAAATTAAAAGTAAAAAATTACCAATTTTAAAATCTAAATTTAATCTCTATTAAGTTTAAAATTATAAAATTACTGAGGAGAAAAGAAAAAATACATATGTTATTCAATTTATTTTTTCATTGAAATTACGTTAAATTAGACGCCAATATCGGCTGGTCTTCCTGACAAAATGTATATATTTTAATTCCAAGTGTGTGAGTGGGGTGCTAACCTCTCGCGTAAAACAATACAAACACACTCCGATTATAATACATAAGCACTCAGAACAGTCAAAGTGCTATGTCGTATCATGAAAATATATTTTCAGTTTTGAGCTGGGCGAATTCGGACTGTCATCTTAATGTATTAGAGATGATATATATATTAAGTCTTTTCAGCTCACCTTCTGAAGAAGACTCTCATTTAAATCTAAATATTCCGTTTGTTGTTCACTGGAGCAAAGGATGGCTTGTTAATTTTAACGCCTCTAAAATTAAGGTGCTCTCTATTAATCATCTGAGAGGCCCCTTTCTGCCTTCCAACAGCATGGCTGATGATAACCTCCCAGGAGAGCGACTCGTTGTGCCTTCTCGAACTAACGTTCTCGGCTGACATGAGAGTGAAAAAACTATATAGAATCCATTGCTAGTTGGTTTACTGTCCCGTGCTACACAATTTTGCTCTCTCTTCTCTTATATCTATAAGTCTGCCATTCGTCCATGCTCCTGTTATATATCTAGAGATCCTTGATAACATCCAAAGAAGAATCAGCAATATCATTGGTCCTAATCTTGCATCTCGGCTTCAGTTACTTTCCAACCGCCGTAAAGTTGCCTCTTTGTGTCTTTTCTATGAATATGCTCATCGTAATTGTTCGGAGTTCTTCGCTGTGGTATTGTTTCATCGATATACAATTGAGTTGGCTAGATGTAAGCCTAAGTTCTATTTTAACAGTTTCTTTACTCACACTTGGAACTCCCTTGCGGCTCCATGCTTTCCAGCCAACTTTAATCTTCAAAAATTTTTTAATGCAATCTTAATCGCTATCTACCGTCCTCTTGATTACTCCTCTTCAGTACTCGCTACTTAGTTTCTCTTTTCTCATTCTTCCTCAACCAGTAACCCCTTGTGCGTTAGTGGTTTAATTCCTTGCTTGGGAGGAACTTGATTAAAAAAAAACATCAGTGATATATATATATATATATATATATATATATAGATAGATAGATAGATAGATAGATAGATAGATAGATCTAGTAAGCCCGACAAACCTACCCAGGTTTCACCTAAGCGGATCGTCAGGGAAAGCTGGCTAAAGAGGCAAAAGAGAAACGGCATATTTATAGGCGATAATCAAAATCATACCACGTGACCAAAGAAAAAGAATAGAAAAACAAGACAAGAAAAAAACAACACAACACCGGGGGGGGTAATGATTTATTCAAACGGCAAAAAGGGGAGGGGATATTTAACACGAACAATAAAGGTGGAATGACAATACAAACAGGGGAGATTAGACCTAATTCAATAACCAAGATTTTCTATGCCTACATAGGTTAAGAATCTCGGTTTTTGAGTTTAATAGTTCGTTAGGTTGATTATATAAAGCTATGGCTAATTTCTCCTCTGTACATAGCTTACAAAATTTTGGGCCTGCTTTATATTTGGGACATTTTTTTAATATTTCCCATTTAAGGATGGGGTCTTTAATGTTTTCTTGTCTAATTTTCCATACATAGGTGGATAGCGTGGTACTATGTTTAGTTTTTTCATTTTTAAAACTTTTTTTTTTTTAAGCATTTCACCCCAAGCAAGGCAGGACGCCATTAAGACGCAAGGGGTTGCAGGAAATTTGGAGCAAGATCAGATAGGAGTGATAGAAGAAAGGATGAGGAGAAGAGTAGTGGATAGATCAAGGCAACTGGAGATGTCGATTAACATTACCTGGACATTATAGCTCTCAGGGAAACTGGAATAGGGAAGGGAGTTCCACAGGCGAGAGGTGCGAGACATGAAGCTATTAGAGTAGAAGAGACGGCTACATTTAGGAGTTTCGACAGTGAAAGGGTGAGAGCGGGATGCCAGCCTCGTCGGGCGCTTGAACCCATGACGTCTGGGAACCAGCGAATGCAGCTCCTCGGAGCAATTACCATGAAAGTATTTGTAAAACAGACAGAGAGAGGCGACGGCACGTCTGTGAGAAAGTGACTGTAGACGAGATGCCAGAACAGAGCCAATTATATTGCATATCCGCCTCTGGGGCCTATCAAGAACCCCGAGGCAAACAGAAGGGGCTCCAGACCATATATGGCAGCAATACTCCATGCAAGGGCAAATTGTTGATTTGAAGATCTGGAGGATCGATTCCGGGGAGAAAAATTTCTTGGCGCGCCACAGGGAGCCAACTTTACTCGTTTTATTATAATATCTTTTTTTAAAATATCCTGAGTAGCTCCTATGTACACTTTAGGGTCTGTATCCTCCATATCCTTATAAATTTTTGATATATATATATATATATATATATATATATATATATATATATATTATTATTATATTAATATATGCATAACTTCATTAATGTTTCTCTATTTATTCACTGTACACAGTCCTTTTAAGTTCTCGACTGAGGTCTGAATAATAAGGAACGAAAAAACAGTCGGGCTCTGTGTCCTCCTTTCTTATTTTTTTCTTTCTTTTCGATTGACCGTCTACGATAATTATAAGTTTTTACCTTTTCTTTTGATCCCTTTACTCTTCGATTAAAAATGTCTGTTTTAATGGCGATAATAAAATGTATTTATTTTCTCTATTTCCTTTCGGTCAATGAGTGACCGTTTGAAGCCCAGATAAAAATCATTTGGGGACCATTTCACTTCGTGTGTGTTCTAATGACAACTGTAACTTCAATCTATCGCCAGATAAAAGTACATCCTGACGAAATGCCTAAGACAGCAGTAACTTCCCATTTCAGATTGTTAGATTATAATTAGATACTTTTCAGATGTAAAACACCGATTCTCTTACGTTCACCGAAGTTAAACAACGTCGAGCCTGGCCAGTACTTAGATGGGTGTCCGCGTGAAAATACCAGGTGCTGTAAACTTGAATGTGCAGTGGTGTAAGGGATAACAGTTCGGCATTGGAAATCGGAAAGCTGAGTTCCAATTTCAGTCGGGTTTGTCATATTCGCTTACGCGCAAGGTGGAGTAATGGATAACGACTCGGACTGAGGAATCAGAGAGCCGGGTTCGAAATCCATTCGAATCCATTACATTCACTTACATGTTAATACCCTTGGGAAATGTATGAATCCTCTTCTTCTGTCCCCAGCTATGGGCAAATAGCAGGACAGACCGGGTTCTATAGATTTGGATGGCAACTGGTCTAGCGCAGAAAGAAATGGCAACCAACTGCGAGAAAAATCTGCCTCGTCAGTCATGTATCGAAAGATACATGATCGCTTAAGCGTGTATCACGCATGGCACATAACTGACAGAATGGGACTTGTATCAGTAAATCATTATTATCTCCCAAAATAATTCTTAAAATGTAAAAATATTTTCTGGCGTTAAATAATTTGCAAAAGGTTGATAATCCGTAAAAACAAATTAATCAATCAATTTTCAAATATAAAAAAAATGTGGCAACATTTTAAAGAATTAGGCACATATTTGCTAAGGGAGTTGAATGTCTGTACTTAGAGATTAAAGAACAAATGAAATGATTTAGTGTTTAAATTTTTAGATTAAAACAATTTAAGATTTCTTTGTCACAATGCACCCTTAATATTTTCACTGCTTCATTGCTATGGCATTGTTGTCTGGCTGTGCTGGACTGATTTGGGAAAAGCAGGAAATTGCTATTTACTGCAAATAAATGACTATAAAAACATTGACGTTGATTTCGCATAGACGTCACTATTTTAGTTTCAGCAGCATAATCCCCGGTGCTGACCAAGATAAACGACACCCACTGCTGACCTGAAGTGGAACAACTATATTGAATCTATAGCTTCATCTACCGCAAGGAAAGTTGGTTCTCTGTGTCGCGACAGAAGGTTTTTCTCGCCGGAGTCCATCATCCTTCAAATATACAAATCTGCCATTTGTCCTTGCATGGATTACTGATGCCATATATGGTCTGGTGCTCTCGATCTTCATCTCGAAGTCCTCGACAAAATCCAGAGATGGATATGCAACGCGGTTGGTCCTGATCTGGCATCTCGTCTGAAGTCGCTATATCACAGACGTGCTGTGGCTTCCCTCTGCCTTTTCTACAAGTACTTTCATGGCAACTGCTCCAACGAGCTACGTTCACTAGTTCCCAAACTGCACGAATCTAAGCGTGCTACTAGGTCGGCATCTCAGTCCCACCCTTTCACTCTCGAAACGGTTAAATGTAGCCGCCTCTTCTACTCCAATAGCTTCATGTCTCGCACTTCCCGTCTGTGGAACTCCCTTCATCTTAGTTGCTTCTGCATGAATTTAAGCGTGCTACTAGGTTGGCATGTCGCTCCCACCGTTTCACTGTCGAAACGACTAAATGTAGCCATCTCTTCTACTCTAACAGTTTCTTATCTCGCACCTCCCGTCAGTGGCACTCCCTTCCTATCACTTGCTTCCCTGATAGCTATAATCTTCAAATATTCAAATGTAATGTCAATCGACGTCTTGTGATGCCCTGTCCTTGATGCCTCTCTTTATCTTTATACTTTTACCAAACACTCCTCTTCACTCTTACTCTCACTCTCACTAACCCCTTGCGTGCTAGTGGCATTCCCGCATTGCTTGGAGCGATTTGCTTTAGAAAAAAGAAGAAAAAAAAAACATATAATAAAAATGCTTCACAAAGCAGGTCATATTGCACGCTACTATATCTCTACGCTGGTTTGGAAATACTAATTAGCGTTGGTTTGTTTACAACATAAAAGCTAGGTGTCTTTAAAAAATATATATATATATATATATATATATATATATATATCGACAGCAGATAAAAACAAGTTTCGTAAAGGCGTATAAGGACGTCTTGACAAGGTATACGTACTTCAACAGTGGAACAGGCGGGTGTGATTACAACATATCTGAACGGTTGAACCAGCGGATAAAGAGGGATACGTATGATGGACATGCCACAGAAGGCGCCACTTGAAATTGTAACAGAGTCAGCGGCTGTCCGTTGCAGTTGCATAACTGTATTCTGCATGTCTCATTCCATATGTGCCGCAGAGGAAGGTCATGAAATCAAGTGTGCGGATCACATACTGACAAGTTGAGGTCCACCTTAAACAAGTTCACGCCATCGGCACTTTCTTCTACTGTGAGTTTTTGGTGAAATTGGAAGCTTCTAGTCCTGAATCTGGCGGTGAATGTGGTCATAAAAGTCTATCATCATAAAGGAAGTGATCAACAAATAAGAAATTAAATTCTTGGATACCAGATAACGTCCACGACGACGACGCCGACAATAGGCAATGTAAATTTCGGTAAGACGTCAATATACTTCTTGAAAACGTATATCTACGTCAACAGAAGCAAAGTGTTAATGAGAATTTTGGAGATTATAATATGAGTGAAGATATTATACTCTCTAATAAAATGGTGAATGAATTGGCGTCTTTTACATACAAAAATTCCAAGTATTTACGGAGAGTTTTCGGTATAATGCCAATATATATCCCTGTACCAAAATTGTACTAATTCTGTATGGAAGTATGGCATTATTTTCCAGTTGTTCTTTCAAATTATCTGATACTGACAAAGACTCTTTTAATGATACTGTGCAACAACTTTGCCATATAACTGTCCCTGCATCTTACGTGCAACCTAGCCACTTGTATTCGAGGGTATCCGTCTACTAAGGTGGCTAGCCAATCCCTTTACAGACGCTCGCTCAAGCACATTTGTGTTTACTAAACACTCACCGAACCCACCTGTGGTTTATACTGCAACTATGCTAAGCAGACCTTAGTTACAGTTTTTCGGAGTTTTTCGTGTTATCTAGCGTGATCCCCAATTTGCAGCATGCTCAAGCCCTGACTTGTGACTTCATGCTAGCACAGCTCTCGACGGACCCCATGAGTTCCGTCTATACAATTTCATTCACTCGTTGTATGGTTTTCAGGCACTTTCCAAAGTTGGATCGAGGTCGATCCAGTCCGATAACATCAGGAAGGAGATCATGGTCAGAAAGCGAACGTTCTAACCACCCGGCCACGTGCCCATTACCTGCAACCTATCAAATGATCAGTAGCCAGTCTCCTTTTGATATCTACAGACAGTTGGTACAGCTTTACACCAAATGACAGATGGCTTATCCACTTCGATTGGTATCTTTTACTGAATATTGCCACAAACTCGGGCAAAGTTTCTAGGATCATATTTAATAAACTCTTCACTTTCACCACTTCGTTGATGGTCCTCACCTGATTTTACTGACAGGCCATAAACCATTATACAGTATTTTTACAGTTTAAATCAGGCAAAATTAGAATCGTAGTGGCACCATATGGACTGCAGCCATAGCTGTAGCAGTGTGTCTTGGGCAAGAAAGCCTGGTGCAGCTCCTTCATATTCAGGCTGGTTTTGAATTCGGAGTTTTTCTTCTTTTAAACTCATTGCACCTTAATGTAAGAAAGCCCAATCAGCTCTGTTATTTAACCTATAGCTGAAGGTAAAAGGGGGCTGATAGATTTATATCTTTCCCATGGATATTTTTTTTTTTTGCGAGCGTAACGAAGTTGACCGGAATACAGACTCAGCTTGTCGATTTCTCTTTCCGAGTTGTTAAGCATTACACACCCTGCAGATATTAAAAGGCAGTCGAAGCATAATGGCCGATCAGCTTTTTACGATTTTAATCAGGAGTAGATAGGCTCGCCTATCGTCGGGTTCATGTTTCTTCCCGATTTTTTGAATAGAAGTACGGGTTTATCTATTATTTTCTGTTTAGGACTGGGTTTTCGGTTCCTTCAACCCTGTACTTCTGACGTCTCCGCTTGAAATCTGAAAATTTATTCAGTAATTATTATTACTTTTTCCTCTCTCAATATGAGTAGAGAGGTTTGGCTATAGATAATTTTTCTACTTCACACTCCTCCCCGGTCTTTTGAACAGGAGTAGAGGTTCATCCTTTGTATCATGTTCCTTCTAAAGTCTACTTCAACTCTATACTCCGCCTGAACTCTTAAATTTTATTAGCTAATTAAATATTAACCTCTTCAAGTTTAGAATTAGCTATTTTTCTTGCTCTTTCTTATGCTAATACAACTCCACACAATAACCCACAAATTTAATCACTGTCTTTCTCTTTACCCTTTTCCTAAACAGCTAACGTATAAATATTTCAGAGATATGTGAAAAATTCACAGAAACATGTTACACCGACCTCACTCCACTTAGTGAAATGGGGGAGGTACTACTGCAGGATTGAAATCCCCGGGAGAAGCAGATATCATGTTTTCATCCCAGCCACCGACCCTATTAGTGAAATGAGGAAGGTGCTGCTGCAGGGTTGGTATCCGCACCCTACACGGTTACGGTATATGACACAAGGCCGGTGTAAAGTGGTGAGCCTAAGCGTGTGCTCATGGACCCAGTCTAAATACTGCACGTTCCTCGCAACCAACGTCGCGCTTGCGTCGATATTCCACCGACCGTCTCTCTTTTGTGCAATGAAGGAGGTGCTGCCGCGTTGTTGGAACACATTTATTGTGTTATGTCAGAAGACAATTGAGAGATAAAATGTAGTTTGTCCACCAGAAGCTAAACACTACGCTTTGTTCCCAACGAAAAAAGCATCCACATGAAATCAAGTAACATGTTTACAACAGAAATCTTTCTTGTAAAAATGTAAATAAATTGAAGTTTTTGCATGTTTATTTGATTAATTGCTAACATGACGTATGACTAATTAGTAACACCCCTATAAACTCGGCGCTCCAATAATAATAATAATAATAATAATAATATCAATAATAGATACGAGAATAATTTAAATAATAGTTTGAAAATATCCCGAGGACCTTTGCTATAACAATGAATACGTTTTGGTGCTCCAAATATAAGTTTAGACAATATAAACCTATAGTGAAGAAGGGGCTAGAAGCAACAGAAATGTGGTTTTGCAGAAGGATGCTGAGGATACCATGGTTTAGGAGAAATAACAAAAAGATAAAATTTATTAAGAGCTACGAAGGAGAGGAAATTGTGGAGAGCCATGATCACCAACGTCCTGGTGGGACATGACACATAAAAACAGAAGAATATTTACAGGGCATGACTATTTGATTGCTAATAATTTTTATATAAGTCAGTGTCTGCAGGCTGCTAATTTACAAGACGGATCAGTCCTGATCAGTCCTGATGGGGTCGACTTGGTGAGGAGCAGTATAATGTTTGAAAAACCCGAAACTGCCCAATGATCCAAATCAGAACATCGATGATGACGCCCTCTAGCGCTAAAAAGCGTTTATTCACAGTAGAGTATTAAGTGACAGGAGTCTGTGGTTAGAATATATAATCAGTGTTAATCTGTGAAACACCCGTTCTCGTTCAATCCCCAAAGTTAAGCAACGTTGAGGCTGGTCAGTAACTAGATAGGTGACCGCTCTGGAATACCAGGTGCTGTACATTTATATCTGCGGGTAGCGTAAGGGAAAAGACTGCTACATAACATCGGACCTCGTATATGGCAGTAAATGCTGGACAATCTCATCACAGATGAAGAAGTGTCTTGAAGCAACAGAAATATGGTTTTAGAGAAGGTCGCCGAGAATACCATGACATAATGTGAGCGACGACAAAGTTTTAGAGAAAATGGAATCAAAAAGGACACATACTTAACACCAGAAAAGAAAAGTTGAAATTTCTATGGGACATGATGAGGAAAGAGGGCTTGGAAAATGTGATACTCACAGGAGAGATTTAAGGCAAGAGGGACATAGAAAAACAACGCGTAACCTATTTAGTGAGCTTGAGCAAATGAATAACGGGACAGGGTTTAGGAGAAATAACAAAAATATAGCTACGAAGGACAGGGAAATGTGGAGAGGCATGATCGTCTACGTCCTGAAGGGACATGGCACATAAAGAAGAAATGTTGTTGGAAGTCTCTGATAGAATACTAATGAAAGTGTCGATGATTCAAGGTGATATGATGTTACATGGTGACCATACACCTGGCATGAACACGTAAATAAATCGGTCGGTCGCTGTGTAAATAAAGTGAGAGAGAAAAAAACATCCATCCCAGCACCTTCGAGATCCTGTCCACAAAACTCGAGACGTAACTCTCACTAATGTAAGCATTGTTCTTTTCTTATTTTCTTTTCTTTTCTTTCTTGCTTGAAAATCTCACGTGACATAGGAGATCGTATTTTCAATTTAATTTCGTTTATCTCCCATTTCAAAAGAAATAAATGAAAATAAAGAAAAAATAAAGTTTAAATAAAATAAAATTAAATTAAACAGATGTTTCCCTTCGATTTCAAACAGTTAAGTTTATTTACACAATAATATTTGCTTTCATTGTCAACATGTTTATTTTGTTACAAAACTGCTTCACGGAATTGTAAAAGGAGTAATAGTAGTTAGTACTCATACTACTATTACTAGTAGTAGTACAAACTAAAGTTCTAAAATGATTTTTAAGTATTTCGAGTTGAAAGTATGTCATATGAAAGTAAAAGATTTTGCCAGAGTGCGGATAGAATGTATATAAATCTTTATTTGATATTTTTTTTTTTTTTTTTTTGTAATAAACGAAAATAATAAAAATACAAAAAAAGGCTTGATTTAATCTTAATTTCTACGAAAACTTCCTTCTAACACGATCAATTCTTGTAGTTTCGTCGTGATGACGTAATCACCACATGCCACCCCATACCGCGGAGGAAAAAAAAACGGATGCCCTAAAGCAATAAATGAATCTCTTAACAGGAATTTCTTTTCTTTTTCTTTTTTAATCGAAATCACCCCATGCAAAGCAGGTGTATTTACTAACCTCCCCACGCGATCAGATGTAGCACAGGGCCGAATTTAATGTGGGGCATCCGAGCCCGTGTGCTCAGCCAAAAATTCCCCGTAGAACCCGTATAAAACGGGGTCGGGTAGCTGTTTCCCGAGACGAGACTCTGCCTTTCGACATAGCCTCGTTTGGGGATCCTCTCCGCTCGGAGGCAGAGAGTTTGACCAGCACAGCTAGAAAAGGTTCCAGCTAGACTATGCAACCCATGCAAAGTAGTAAATCCACTAAGACACAAGGGGTTACTGGATGTGAAAGAATTAGAAAACAAAAGTATTACTGAGGAGAAAAAACAATAGAAGAGTAATCAAGAAGACAGTAGATAACGATCGATATTGCATTTAAATTTTTGAAAATCAAACGTAACTGGAAAACAAGACGCTCGACGAGAGTACCGCAAGCCAGATTTGCGAGGAAAGAAACTGTTAGCATAAAACTTACGGTTGCATTTAACAAATTCAACTTTAAATTGACGATACCTTGTTGCTAATCTAGTACTATGCTTAAATTCCTAAGTCTAGCTACCATAGCAAAGAGCTCCTCCGAACAATTAGCATGAAAGTATTTATAGAAACAACTTTATGGTGGTGGGAAAGTGACTGAAGCCGAGACGCCAGGACAGGACTAATATTATTGCTGATTCTTTGAAGAAAATAAGAAATAAAGAAATTTATAGATTACTCCATCTACGCCATCATGTGCACCTTTTTCATGACAAATCGGATACGTCCTATAAGTAAATAGATGAATTACTTTGCTCTAGATATCTATAGGTGGATAATTTTATAAAAAAAATATCCAGTCCTGTAAAATCTATGAATAAGAAAATCCTTTTTTTTTTTCGTGATTTTAAAAAAAAAACTGCCAGCTTTGAGCATAACGTAATCGTTTTTAAATATTTTTTAATGCGATGGTCACCGGCTATTATTATTGTTATTACATAAATCAAAATTAAAATAATTAAATAGAAATTAAAAGAAAACTGTGCATTGAAATTGTTTCAAAATCAGAATTCAGTAATTTAAATTTAAGAAAATTGAGTTATATTTGCCGCCTGAAGAATTTTCTTTGCTAGGAAGTTGTGGAGAGCCATGATCGTCCACCTCCTAAAAGGACACGGCACAGAAAATTTATTTTTATTTCGGGGGCTTGCATGTATGTATGTATAGGCGCTCATGCGAACGCGCGCGATTATGCGCGCATGTGCGATTATGTGTGTGTGTATATGCGTGTGTGTGAACGCGCGCGTAAGCGCTAACTTCGGTTAAGTTTTTGTGGTGCCAGTTCGTTGACTACAGTGGCTGAGTAAGGCAGTTGGGTTGGAGGTGGGGGTAAGCCAAAGAAAGAAAGCAAGAGAGAGAACGCAAGAACAGTAAATAGTTGTAAATTGTTGAATGCGAGGCGAAAAAAAGGGAAAATGGTAGCTGGCTCAGTAAGTAGTGAGGTCTGTGGAACGTAGGAACAAGAAATTAATTTTAAGTTAACTTTCATTCAAAAGTTGCACCTGCAAAATTTCAAACAATTAATAAAACAAGAACAACAAAAATGATTACTCATTTTATTTCCATTTATAATCTCATTCTATTCATATCGTTCTATCTATCTTTCTACCTATTTCCTTCTATGCGTATCTAAGTTTGTTGTATATGTCATAGGTACGTATTACTTCATAGTTAATAACTCATTATTTACACTGTTTACATTGTTCGAACTGTTCTCCTTTGTTGCTATATTCCCGATGTTTCGGCCTTCTTCAGGTGATTGGAACTTCGAAAGGAATCCTTTATTTTGTCCATCGGGGTAGATTGTTCTAGTTCTACGTGCCATGCCTCAGTTGTCTCCTTTTAACTAAACTATCCAAGTTTTTGCTCACCAGGTAGCCAAGTATTGAACTCACAACTCTTTGAGTCAAGTCACAGGATCCAACCAACGTTTTTATCCACTGAGCCATGTATCTTTGAGGACACCAGTGTATAAATTTTTTGGACTTATAAACCTAATATTTCATTTTCATTTTTTTTTTACCAGATTTATCTTTGAGGACACCAGTGTATGAATTTTTTGGACTTATAAACCTAATATTTCAGAGTACATGTTTTTTACCAGAGCTCATATTACAATTGTGGTTATTATTATTTTTCTCAAGCACTCAGTATGGCTCAGTAGATTGGATCCTGTATGTATTTTCTCAAGCACTCCGTATGGCTCATCGGTTGGATCATGTGACTTGACCCAAAGAGTTGTGTCATTAATACCGGGCTTCTGCAGTGATGAACAAAAACTTGGAGAGTTTAGTCAAAGGAAGATAACTGAGACACCCGGAAGAGGCATGGCACGTGGAACTAGAACAATCTACCCCGGTGGTCGAAATAATGGGTTCATTTCGAAATTCCAATCACCTGAAGAAGGCCGGATTGTACAACGGCCGAAACGCCGTGAATATGGCAACGAAGATGGGGACAACAGTCCAAACAATATAAATAGTGTAAATAATTAAAATACCTCATCTCAGAAATATAGACAGACAGATATTGATCACTCGTATGTACAAATCTGGTGTATAAAGTTTCTTTGATGGAAGGAAATAGAAAAATAGCCATAAAACAGATATATTTCTCGAAATACCTAAATAAACTCCGAAATAAAGTCGAGAGAAAAGAAAGAAAGAAAGAAAGAAAGAAAGGAAGGAGAAAATTACTTTCACTCTGAAATGGGGCGATAAAAAAAAAAATGTAAAAACAAACAAAAGATAATGATATATAGGAAATATTTACAAGAGTTAACCTAGTTTGACACAAGAGCCCCTTATTGAGAGTACGTGTGAGAATCTAAGCTCGCAATTTAAAAATAATTAACAATGTTGGATAACAAGTTGTCAAAAGTCTATTTTCCTGATATATACAAATTTATATCACAAATTCTCCAATAATTAATTTCTTAACTAAGGCTGTACAGTCGAAACATAATTTTACTGAGTTTGACACAGGGTTCGATCGAAGAGCTCTTAGTGAGAATCGATTTCACTAGGTTACCGACAAGTTATAAGGAGTACGCACAATGCTTCCATGGTTTGTCCCTCTCGCCCTACGGTAGGTGAGAATTTATAACTTTTTTTTTTTTTTTTTTTTAACTCCAGTGGAACGATAACATCCACTTCGTGTATTGGCAACAACTTGTCAAGTGTCAAAAACAAACAAACGAAAGAATTTATGAATAATCAATCACTGATTAAATTATTATAGATAATCTCCCTTCGTCAGGACTTGACCTGTGTCTCGTGTATATATTCCACTCCCACGTCACTTACCCTCCGCCCCAGCTGTCGATATTCAAAAGCGGGTAGAAAATACAAATATTGATTTCTAAAATAAGCATGTTTTCCCCTACTTGCAAAAATGTGACAACACAGTCTTCCTTTCCGATTAGTATAGTATCAGTTCTCCTCTCAAAACTATAAGGGAAGCCGAGTCCAGGAAATCCTAACCCTTAGACGGCACCTTCCTCATTGCGCTAAAAAGTGAGTTTTGGTGGATAACGACATCAGTGGGACAGTGGTCACAGGAACTAGGCAGCTTTTTGTCCTTGGCCTATATGTACCGGACTCCATATTAAACAAACCTGGTGTCACAACCTATCGCCGTGGGAAGGTGGGTCGTTTTTCTCTTGTGTTTTCTTAATAAATAAAGTGTTGATATATCTTGTATATGCGTTGTATAGTTACTTCAACAGACCCGCCGTCCAAAAAAGCCTCAGGTCAGGCCCACCACTACTGCCTGAATCATATTTTGTTCCTACAACTGTGATCGTATCAACCAGTAAAGTATACGCCGTATCGAGAGAAGCAAAACAGAAAGAAAGAAAGAAAGAAAGAAACAAACAAACAAACAAACAAACAAACAAAACAAAACAAAACAAACGAACGGACGACAGAAAGAAAGAAAGAAAGAAAGAAAGAAAGAAAGAAAGAAAGAAAGAAAGCGACTGTCAGGTAAAGTTTATGCCTCGTAAAGTAATGGAATGCAATGATAACGTTACAGAAATAGGAAGGGTGTAAAACGCATTTGATGAAATCGAACTATGAAATCAAAAACAAAACAAGTTTATTCATGCAACAAATAAAAAAGTCTTTAGTTTAAAACTGACAAGGGTTTCCGTCAAAATGACGAGACTATGTATCGATCGGTAAATTGGCTTATGATCAGAGTACCTGTGCGCTCTGCCTAGGATCGGAGTATCTGTGCGGTTTGCCTAGGATCAGTGTGCAGAATCTGTTCCTGTCTGCCAGGTTCCAGGGCTGAGATATAGGACGCGGCTCCGTGTTCTCTGCCCCTGGTTCACAGCTTAACAATGAGGAATATCTGGTTCTGTGAATTCCAACTCTACGATAGCACAATTCTAACATTACAAAAAGGGAGAGGGTCTGCGTGAGATGGATCGCGGGAAATGTGCAGCTTTTGCACCGTGGTGCCCATATCTACTCGCATGGGCAACCAACGTGAAACCAACCAATCTAACCACTCTAATAGTGAATGGGGGAGGTGGTGATGGCAGTATTATAGGTAGTGGTGGTGGTGCTGCTAGGAACTAAATTTAGGATCAAAGTGTAGTATAGATTGATAGATATAGGTGCGGATGAAACTGAATATAACATCACTCAGCTAATAGACAAATTACATTTATTTGTATTAATTCTATATAAATATAATGTGTGTGTATGTGTGTGTGTGTGTGTGTGCGTGTGTGTGCGTGTGTGTATTTATGGTTTCTTTATCTGACATTATTTCATAATACTCTAAAAACCTTAGTTTTTTTTTTTTTTTTTTTTAAACAGTGGGAATTTACGTCTACCGGCCTGAGCAATCGAAAAATTTAATAAAATAAATTCCAGAGAGAAACTATTTAAGAGCATTTAATCAAACATGTATATTCAGGTCGATCAATTTTGTTTTCTTTATTTTTCGAAATACAATCGAAATAAAATATGTATGTATATTTCGAAATACAATATGTGTGTGTGTTTGTGTGTGTGTGTGTTTGTGCTTGTGTGTGTATTATTGTTGGCAGATATGAAGAGTAATAGACATGTTGGCATGGGTATAGATAGATAGATAGATAGATAGATAGATAGATAGATAGATAGATAGATAGATAGATATCACGGAATTGCCACATATCTCCCCATCCTAATTTAACCTTTGAACATCCTAGAATTGAAAGTTACTGTAAATAAATATTCTTAAAGACTAGAGTTGTATTTTCAAATTCTGTTTCTTATATTTTTAACCGTGTAGGATATGTATATATAAATTTACTTTCTAAAATATATAAATATATATGTTTGCGTGTGTTTGTGTGTGTGCGTATGTGTGTTTGTGTGAGTGTGTGTTTGTGTATGTGTTTGCATTTATATGGATTATTGAATTTTACAATATAACATACTACGCTCTTATACACCTGTATTTTAGTTTTATAATTTGCAAAATTTATTATCGTCCGGTACTAGGCTGTAAGAGCACGACACCTGGTGAGGATTGAAATAACAAAATGTGCTGCTCGTTAACCAATCCTGTTCATCACGGTTCCATGGTCCGTCGTCCTACTGGGGAAATGTATTTATCAAAATATTTATCAAAGTTTCAACATTTTGTAGCTAATTTAGAATGAAAAATAAAATAAAATTGTTTCTAAATAAACTGTCATTTTTGTGTATTACAAGCTTTTCGTTAGTACAGGTTTAGTGAGGTGACATGAACTTTTAAAGTTTCAAATATTCTACGTAAAGTTGCCACTATGATAAACGGACATTTTCCCCTATCTGTTTCACACTTTTAAAGTAGATAGAATTTAATAATTAACTATTATATGTTGTTTATTAAACTGGTTTATAGAAATTAAGATTTTACCAAGAATATTTTATTTTCAAATTAGCGAGGAATCTTTGTTTACAATTCGAACGCATTTTTATTATATTTTTTTTTATGTTGTATATTATTTATTTCTTGCAAATTGCACCTTAAAAAGTCAGAAACAGAATCAAAAAAGAGGTAAAAAGTATCACGGGCATAGAAAGTTTTAGTAACCAAACGGTATATATGGGATAGAAGAATTTCAAGTTGTATATAAAGATGTAGCTGACGCTATACTTTTTCTGCCCTAATTACGTATTAACTTGCACGTTGCTACTTAATTATCTTACCCAACATGTACGTGGCGTTGTTACAAGATGGGCGCTACAAAAAGAAACATTAATCTTTTCTTCTTTTCTTTCCTTTTCTTTTTTTTTTTTTTTTTTTTTTTTTACGAGCTTGGTTTGTATTCTGGAGTTTGTTACGAGAGAATAAATGTCATTCATTATAAATTCAACAAAAGTAGACGCCACACAAGCGCGTGCGCACGCGCGAACTCACGCATGCGCAAATAAACTTCTACATGGTCATATATACAAATATAAAAATGTATACATTGTCATACGTGCATATATATATATATATATATATATGTATGTGTGTGTCTGTCTGTCTGTGTGTGTGTGCGTGTGCGTGTGCGTGGATACTTGAGATTTACATTAGCCTGTACTTTTGGAATTGTTAGTCCAAGTAAAAAAATATCTTAACAATCTGTCAATACTTATAAAAGGCAGAATTATTTTATTGTGCAGTGTTTAAAACTTTCGTTTTCTTTATTTATTTACAGTTATATATGACTTGTAAAATTTGTCCAAATGGATATGAATGGACCAGTTTACAGTAAGGGCAGTTTTTTTTTAATCAATTCACCTCTAATAATGCGATAATGCCACTATGACGCAAGGGGCTA
>CAHIKZ030000691.1:1117500-1122500 GCA_903632075.3 Acanthosepion pharaonis
CCAACTACAACTGTAATTATTGATGTTCTCATGGGACACATTTTTTAGATTTTCATTTCAAGATCCTTGTATTTTTAATAGTTTTTTTGAAGATGTTCAAAGATACATTACAATCTGCAGGGAATGCCATCACAATAAGAAAGCAAATTCTTTATTATTCTTATTATTATTATTATTATTATTATTATTATTATTATTATTATTCACTCACTGAATTAATATGTCAGTAATAATTTGGAGTTTACACAATAGATTAAGTGACAGCAAGGCCGGTGCAAGAGTTTAGTGCCCCCTAAATCTAAGATACTGTCCCCCCTCTACTACATCTCAAATTTCATAAGGTAGTATTCATATAAAATACAAATTTTATTGTAACTTAATTATGTACAATAACGGCTCGTATGCAATATACGTGAACAATTCAATTCGAAATATTGAAAATAAATACAACGTATGTAAATACAAATTAGAGACTGGTCATAATACATCATTCCATCTTAAATCATTAATGTTTTATTGATATGTTTAATGTCAACTTGAGATTTTTCTTGTTAAAAAGTTGAATAATTTCAACATATTCAACATTATGGGTAAAAAAAAAAATAGTGAATTTTATATAGCGTTTTTTCGAGACTTAGCAAGAGTAAAAAAATTTCACCAAGTAGCAAGATCCCAAAAAAAAAGTCCTAGAATGACGTCAAAATCCGCGAAAAATTTTCATAAATCAGTTGTGCTTTACATATATTTTAGCAAAAATATGATTAAAATTTCACAAAACACTGCCAGGAACCCCTAATGGACTATCCTCTGGGGGGGCAGTGTTAGTACACGACCGCTTTTAGTGGCAGTAAGTCTCCTGAGTTGTCCAAAGGTTTCTTTAGTATTCTAGCTATACTTTCTCAATATTTTCAGGAGTTCTGACGTTTGGACGACCTCGTCTCTTTTCACGATTTCTGTTACTTCCCAAGCTCTTCGGGGTCGTTCGTAGAGGTCCGATAAAGACCGAAACAGCTGTCACTTTCATGTTCCGCACCTTCTTCAACGCAAGGTCAAGATAATTACTGTCTAGCTTACTATGTCGTCGACCGGAATAACGAAATCTATTTATTTATTTTTACGACTATTATTGCACTGGATGGACCCAGAAGATTTTTACCTGTTTTATTCTTTCGAACAGATCCTTTTATTTTTAATTGGTCAGTTTTTAAAAAAGAGTTTGTCAAACTCCTTCCCACCCAATCATGCTTATTTTCATTATTATACATTGGTATGTTCATGCAAGATATCTGGGGGTTATCGATGAGAAATGACCAAAATCACAGCACCGTACCCATGTTATAACCACAGACCATAACAGTGTCACGGACTGAACAAAATCTACCCTTCGTTGGATTACCAGTTAGTCCACGTTTGCCTTACGTATTTTGCAGACGATTATTATTATTATTATTATTATTATTATTATTATTATTATTTATGGACACACTACCTCAAGTCTGCGGAAAGACCTAAGGCAGGTGAATTAATACATTTCATGTTAATTTTTTTTTTTTTTTTTTTTTTTTATCTCCGATAATTTGACAAGTTCTTTACACAATAGACAATTATGTCTCTTAAGCTGGGGAGGGATTCTTTCAATGTGTTGTTTTGTTCCATTTTTATAATTCCGGTGCACCATTAGTATTATTCTTGTTTCAATTTCCACCTATTTCAAAGGTCTTTGTATTTTGATAGTTTTTCAAATACTATGTTACCCCTGGACAAGCCATATATTAGTAGGCAGTTTTTTCTTTCTGGTTTTTGACTCAATTTTTCTGTCTGTGTGGATGGTATAATCCCATATTCTGGCCGATGTTAGTGTTTGCTTACACATTTTTCCAAAGTGTTTGCATTGTCCAGTGTTAATCTATCGTACATATTCATTTGGGGCAAATAGAACATCCTGAGATTAGATGGTCAATTTATCACTAGAACCTGCATTTTGGATCCACATTATTATGTAACTGAAAATTCTAGTGAAAAACTCTCTTGCGCTGCAAAATAAAGCCTTCAGTTTGACTTTAAAAATAACCAAATTAACTTTATCAACATTGGGTTTATTTGTTCTGGATATTACAAAGGTTTGTCTTGCCAGCGTTGTTTCATCTGTTCAGGGCTTTATCCTTGGCTTTCTTTTCATAATACATCTGTTTTCCAGAATCTACTAAATCATTTACTGCCTTCTTTTATTTGAATATGTTTTCATGTTGTTTCACTAATTTTATCATCCAGTCATTTGTTGTTTCCATGTAAGTTAGTAAGCCAATAGTTTTTCTTGTTGAAAAAGTTGAATAAATTTCCACCTTCTTTACGGGGTATGTATTCACATCAGCCTTTGGATGATGGAAAAAAAGCTTTCTTGTTTAGAATCCAAAAAATTTAGTGTTCAAGATTTTATTGGACCACTGGGATGGCAAGGTTATTAATTGCCATAATTTTTCTGAGAATTCAATTCAGTTTTTAATACCAGTCGTACCCTTCTATAGTACTTTTTACGCACTAATTTTCTTATGGTGAATTCCTTCACTCTCATTTACACCTAACTTATAAGCTTCTCCTTGTTCTAAAAAAAGCAGGGTCTAAACTAAAGAGGAAGTTTGTTGTAGCGATCCTCGTAAAACTGTAGCTTTAGCGAACATTTATCCAAATTGAATTTCATTCAATGTCTTCACTGAAGCATTTTACAGTTTGCAGAAGACCTTTCATTGTCATTCCTACATATTTTATATCCAATAAAATAGATGGTTTATTTTCTTTTGAGCTATTTTGTAACCGCATTCTGTCTTGTTAAGTTGGCTGGTTAATGCAGGTGATATGCAAAAAATAAAAACAAAGAGTCACCTTGAAATATTCCTCTATTGATGTTTTTTCGCCAGACTTATAGGTTCCATTTTTATGATTGAGGTAAACGACCCATTGTTTGATAAATTGATGATAACAGGATGTACATACTTAAAGACTTTAAGATCCAGGAATGTGGTACACTATCGAATGCTTTACGATGTATCCAGGCAATACTAAGATTTTTTTTTCCACGGAAGCAGTTTTCCAGGATGGCAGTAATTGGTCTTTACATCCTAGCAGCCTCGTTTGCACCCTTTTGTTCAAGTGGGTTTCATTTCTTTCCAAGAAGAAATATGTCTGTTTTGTTAAAATAGATGTTTCTATGTTGTTGGAAGACATATAATTTAGTTTTTCGGAATATTTTGTCACTATTTTTGGGTAGAAGAAAGGTTCTTTGGTCATCCATGCAGGAATTTTAGTTGGATCGTAACCATTTCTTGAAGTTCTTTCGAGTTTTTTTTCACTGTATTTAAATAATTTCAGAAGTTGGAATTTTATCTATTCCCAAGCTTTTTTCAGTGCACATTTAACATCTTCTTCTGTGATTCCCGCCCATGTCTGTTCTGGTTTATTTTTCATTCGTTCTAACTCTTGCGCAATCCAATCTGCCTCTTCGTTGTGTTCTTTAGGGCAAGCCCATATTTTTCCCCGAACCTTCTTCCAGGGGGGACGCTTCAATTCTTTGTTTACCTATTTCCCTGTAAAATTTCAAGATAATGTTCTGTCTATAGAATCTTATCTTTTCTATGTCTTATTCTTTGAGCCTTCAGTTGAATAAGGAAATTCCTGATATTTATTTATCTTTTTTCTAGTTCTTATTATTGCTAGTTCATCGAGTACTGATGGTTCAATTTCTTTTTCTAGAAGATTTTCCAAGGTGGATCTTCATGTTTGAGACTGCCTTTTTTTTATTCTTTTGATGTTCAGTTTATTTGTTCTGCTATTGTTTATTGATTTATAGTGTCTTCTTATCCAGAATCAATTTTGGTCTTAATAGTTTTGAGGTTAAAAAGTTGTTCTCGTTCCTCCATTGCAATATTCTGTATCTGACTTATATGGCTCATGATTTTCCTTGGCTTCTTGTATATTAATCTTGTTTTCTGTGAAATAATTCTGTTCGATGAATTTTGGACTCTCCCAATCATACCTTTATTTTCAGCATTATCTTATATTTCGGTTTTTTTCATTATGACCTGAGGCTTGTGTTGTTATTTTTTTTTTCCGATTCGGTTCCTTTTCATGTTTTGTTGGTTCATCTATTCTTTTGCAATTCTTTTATTTCATTAATTTAGCCTCTGTCAATCGGTTATTTCGCATGATGTCCCTTCTTACATTGGCTAGTTTATTTTTGTCTATGTACTTTCTAATTGTTTGCCTGAACCTTCTCTCGCCAAATGTCATATGTTTTGCGAGTGATTTTTTCTGAGGGTAACCTTCATGGAATGCAGTCATAACAACTCCGAGACCATTTATTTTTTTCTTTCCTTAAATTTACGGTTATGGATCTAGCTGGAGAAACAGGACCATCATTAGGATTATCCTGGTTGTGGGGACCTGAAGATTCATTCTTTGTGTAGGAGTTTGTTCCCATGGCATTTTTTTCGACCTGGTAGGTTCCCTCCTGAAGGACGGGCTCCCTGTTTATCCACTGGAAATACTGGACGTTTTGTTTCCTAATCGTTGGATCCACCCAAAGTTGCCCGGCAGTTCTTTTACAGACAGGGTTCCGAAGCCTGTAGGGGATCGTTTGACCTTAACGTATTTTCCAGACGATTAACACCTTTAGTTGCGGGTTGTTGTTCGGAGTTTTCCTTCTCCTAAATGGGTTGCCAAGCAACAATAGACAGAGACACGATTGGAAATCAAAGAGAATGACGCTGGAAAAAAAAAAAAAAAAAAAAGTTTACATTCGTTTTTTGCTGTGAAATTTAAAAATAATTTATTGGCCCATCTGTAAATTCGATATTCCTTCTTAGAAAGATCGCATTTTCTTTTCATAAATTCATAAAATGTAATATGTAAATGTAAATTCCGTTATTTTTTAAAGTCGTTGAAAATAGCGTTGTTTAAAAAAAAAAAAAAAAAAAAAAAAAAAAAAAAAGGTTTACATTCGTTTG
>CAHIKZ030000691.1:1132500-1247500 GCA_903632075.3 Acanthosepion pharaonis
ACCAGTATCAATATTCCAATGTCTTGTAGTAATTGTCTGAACGCGACTCTGTTTCGGACTGCCCCTAACTCGACTCTTGACTCCACATGAACTACCGACTCCTTGCCTACTCCTGAGGCGCAGTATTTATTAAGTATGGAGTAGTCCATTATTATTATTATGGGTAAGATCCCATGACACCGCCCCTTCCGAAGCTTTTGCGTAGCAGGGTTTTTTTTTTAATATCTTTTTTTCTTTGGATACTTAATACATAATCTCACACTGAAACCGCCGATCTTACTCCGATCTTAGAATTTCTTTTTCTAAGTGATTTGGGAGGCGGAATGATAATGGAAAAAAGAGGGGTTGTTTTTACTTATTTCATAAGTATCTGTCTATATTTCTGAGATGAGGTATTATGTACATTATTTACATTGTTCGGACTATTATCCTCAGCTTTGTTGCCATATTTATCACAACGTTTCGGTCGTTGTACTCTCCGGCTTTCTTCACGTGGTTGGAATGTCGAACTAAACCCTTTATTTCGCTCACTGGGGTAGACTGTTCCAGTTCCACGCCATGTTTAATGGATTTCAATCATCAGTCATCTCCTGTTAATTCCCCTCTCCAGTGGAGAACTTGGAGAGCGGAATTAACAGGAGATTAACAGTTCGGAGAGGAGATAACAGGAGATTAACAGTTCGACATTCCAACCACCTGAAGATTGCCGGACCGTACAACGGCCGAAACGTTGTGATAAATATGGCGTCAAAGATGAGGACAATAGTCATTTTAATGTAAATATCGTTATTTCATAAGTATTTACATTATTTACATTGGTCGAACTGTTGTCCTCATCTTTATTATCATATTCATGACGATTCGGCTGTTGTACACTCCGGCTTTTTTTCAGGGGATATATGTTGGAATTTCGAACCGAAATATGGACATAAGTTTAATTCATAAAGTAGTTGCCATACACTGCTTATTAGGTTAACCGAGTATCTCGAAAAAAAGATCTCCGTTTCCTTTTTTATTACCCACTTATTTATTTCAATAGGAGTCGATTGGTCTGCCATTGGCCCGTTCACACTCCTCCCACTTCTTTTGAACCTGGAATAGAATTTTATCCCTTGTTTCCTGCTTAGAATATGGGCTTCCGATTCCTTCTTTCGAGGCCTCAATATTTAGTCATATGACTGGCTGGAGGCTACGACTCTCCATACTGAGGATACCGGGTTATTAGTTTTCTGGTTGCTGTATCTCGACTGGTAGTTAAAAGTCCAAACATTTGGGTAGCGCCTAGAGGAGGCTGCTCTGCACAACGGTCGCATAATATCGGAGCTATTGCAATCCAATGTCGAGCATAGATAGGTGTCCCTGCAAGTTTTTTTCCGGTAGGAAACCATGAGGCTACATTACACTGCCGTCTGCGTTTATTCCCAGCCAGCTCATGTTACTTTAGACGACCTGGAATAATTACTATTCTTGGCCTTTTCCACCTTTAAAAGACATACCATGAAAAAAAAGCAATAAACTAAATACAACTAAACCACCTCTCGAAAAATACCTAAACCTTTCAACCTTTCTATCGACAACATCCATAGTATTCGGACCAATTTCTGCAGAATCGAATCGTTGGAACACTCTCCAGACATCCTAACTCTTTGTGAAAGTAATCTGAATTCATCAGTCTATTCCACTGAATTATCTGCTCTTGGTTAACTTACTCACTTCCGGAAGGACTCTGGTGTCCACATGTATGACCTTAGTGTCTATAATTTACATTATTTACATTGTTCATACTGTTGTCCTCAACTTTACTGTCATGTTCACGACGTCAGGTATTGAACCCACAATTCTTTGGATTAATTCACTGGATCCAACCAACGCTTTTATCCAATGGGCCATGACTACGGCAATGGTGAACAACTAAAAATAATAATGTAAATTATTACGTTACTTCATCTCAGAAATATAGACAGATGTTGGTGTCTGTATTTGCGAACATCCCTTACTTGAATCTCCAGACTGTCCTTACATGTGTTTTCAACTTTCACTATTAAACTCAGTTTGTTATCTTTTCTTTTTTATCTCCCCGCCCCGTCTTCTCATGACTATTGCTAGTTTCTGATAGCATAGATAAGGCCCTCCTCCTCCTCCTCCTCCTCCTCCTCCACTCGTCTGCAGATATCTTTATGTTCGACGACATCAGTGCCCATCATGTCAATTGGTTTAATCACTTTAATGCCACTGACTTTGCTGGTATCCAGACCTTGAACTTCTCCATGACTCGATCTCCCCCAAATAATAGACTTCCACACGTGTTTCCCTATTAATTCTGCTACTGATCACTTCCTTACCTGCTCATCGAACTCATATTTTGCCATGCAGCTATGTCCTCTTGCCAATTCCGACCATGCGATAGTGTCTATAGATATCGCTTTCCGTTATTCCATCAGTCAAGAAACTACTATTAACAGAACATCTTTCTGTTATCAACACACTGACTGGGGCTCGTTTCGTGATTTTCTTCGCGATGCACTTTGGGATTATATCTTTAATCATCCTGTTGAGAAATGTGCCAATGATGCCGGCAGTTCAGCCGCCATAGCCCACAGGAATCACTTCCTCTGGCTATACCAGCTAGACAGATCCGATTGTAACAGGCGTCTCTTTGTCGTTGCTTGTAATGCGTGCAAGTGTGTCCTCAAAAAAGCAAAGTCACTATTTGCTGATAGAAGAAGACACCGTATAGCCTCTTACAAGTTTGGTACTAAAGAGTAATGGCGATCCTGCAAGAGTTTGCTGAACAAAAGCAAATCGTCTTCTATTCAATAAATTTGAAGTATTGACATCTATTGCAGATAAAGTTAAGTCCTGTGCACGGAAATTCTCCTTCAACTCCACTCTCGACTCCGCTAGAATATCTCTACCCATCTCCCCCACCCCCCTACAGCGGAGGGTCTACTGAGTGATATGCACATAACTCCGTCCTTGATTTCTGATATCATTTCTAAATTAGATCCGGTTATATAGGAATAAAGTGTCGCTGCCGACTCATGAGTTTGAACATAGATCGCCAGTGAACAAACACAGGCGATCCCATCATTGAATTAAGTAGACCACGTGACCATAGAGGAAACGCTTACGTAGGAAGTTGCGTGACGTCTAAATATTCGCCATTGCTAGTCTAGCCTGTATACTATATGGATCGCTATTTCTCCTCTATCCTCTATTACTATACGTACCGCTATTCTCTATTTTCTTCTCTACACTATTCTCTATTCGAATCAATATAGTTACATTTTGTACGAGTATCATCGAGCAAGTACTATTAATGAGAGTGCTGTTCGAAGGCGTCTGACACCAGCATTGTTCAACGGCGTTACTATAGTTGTATCTACGATTACAAGGGTTCTACTACAACGAGCATTACGAAAGTGACAACGAGTATTCGTTGACATAACGAAAATGGCAACGGGTGTTCGGTAACCTGGTTCCTTGCAGTCGCCCTAAAGAAATGTGATCCTGAACTAGCTTCTTTTCTCTCCAAACTTGCTTTCCAGTCTGTTGGAAGTCCTCCTCTGCAGTTCCTTTTTGTAAGACCACCGAATAATTAAATTATCGTTAAAATAGTTTCTTCTTTTTGGCAATATAATCGATGCTCTAGTCAAGGCCGAATTGGTTAAGCATGCTACTTCGCACCGCATCCTTTCGAAGAAATAATATGGTTTCCGTTTCGCCAAGTCTACGCTGATTTGTTTACGGCCATAACTTAATTTGTCTATTATGCTTTAGATAAGAACGGTTCGGATTATATCTCTAGATATCTCGAAGGCCTTCGACAGGCTTTGACATGTTGACCTTCACCGCAAGCTCAAGTGACGAATATTTGATCCAATCGTTTCTAATCGTGTAACGAAGGCCGTGTTGAACGGACAAGCTTCTAAATCATTCCATATTAATGCGGGCTCTACCAGGTCTCTATTCTATTTCTGGTAAACCTGATAACGTGTCTCGTAAAGAACCTGCAGTCAGTGGTTAACTGGGACAAGAAATGGCTTGTAAATTTTAATCACCACAGAGAATCTATTCTGTCTGCCATCAGCATGGCTGATGTTCAGCTCCAAGAGAGCAACACTTTACGCCTTCTTGGACTTACGTCTTCCAGAGACGTGAGGTAGAATGACTATATTGAATCCATTGCTAGATCTACTGCTAGAAAAGTTGGTTTACTGTGTCGTGCCAGAAAATATTTCTGGTTAGAATCCATCTTGAGTATTTACGGATCTGCCATTCGTCCATGTATTGAATACTGTTGTTATATCTGGTCTGGTGCTCCCGCTGTACATCTCTAGATTCTTGACAAAATACCAAGAAAGGTCACTGATATAATCAACCTTCACCTGGCCAATCATATTCTCGCCAACGTGACCGGGCTTCCCTCTTCCTCTTCTACAGATACTTTCAGGGCAACTGTTCTTTTTTTCCTTAGTTCGTTAGTACCACGACTACATGAAGTTAAGCGTGCTACTAGATTCGTAACGATTTTTACTCTTGAACGAGCTAGATGCAACCGCAACTTCTATTCAAACATTTTCTTTTCTTGCACTTCTTACCTGTGGAACACCCTTCCGATTTTTTGCTTCTCTACCACCGACACTAAATGCAACGTCAATCACAATCTTCTGTTTCCAGAACCTTGTTACTTTATTCTCCTTTCTTCTCGTCATTCTCTTTCAGTCTGTTGTAAACTCCGGATTCCTAATGGCATTATCACCTTGCTTGGGGTGAAATAATTTAAAACATTAAAAGAGTTTATCCAATACAAGGCACATGAGCCACTCAAAGTAGAGGGTAATGAGGTTGTTGTATGAATCCAAGAGGAAGTAAGAAGTGCAAGTTACCAGGCTATGCAGGATAGATAATAGTTGACTCTAAATTTGATGAGGTTAAGTCTGAGGGAAGCATCCTCTTGCGAATCTATTCCACGAACCAATGGTTCTTGGGAAGAAGCCATCAGAATGGAACTTCATCCTTATTAACGGAATACGAAGGGAATGATTCGTTCCAGTGTAAGCGGCATAGCAGTTCCTAGCTATGAATGTCAGAACAAGTGGCACTTGTAAATGTTCCCATGGAAATAGCAATAGAGTAGAGAGGCCCGAAAGGTTTTATTAGTAGCATAGAATCGAAAAATAGACTATAATCCCAGTCACTAAATTCGTAGATTGACTCAAGAGTAAAGTGTGGCCAAATATATATATACCGTATACTTATGCAGCAAGAATACATTGGAAAATATTTTATTTAAATCAAACGTAACTTTTGTATTAAACAATCACTGCAAGTCAATTTAAAAAAAAACTTCGAACATATATATTTTAAGACATTTTTGTGTTTATACATTCTTTTTATAGATACAAATATTTAAGTAAATGCTCTTTTTATAAGAAACAGTATTAAACAACATTTACCAGCCTGAATGTCCGAGAAAGTTTCATAGAAAATATACGTCCTCCGACAGGAATCGAACCTGTATCCTATACGGAACCGTCAGGTAGCTTGACGCGCCTTAACCGATTCGGCCACAGAGGAGTGTTCGGTTTTGCCCTCTTTAAATTACAATCTTCTATGAATCTCTCACGTACATTCATATCTGGTTATGGCGAATCCAAATGTAAACAAATGATGTCACACATTATGAAATGGACAAAGTCCGACAATAATTTTTTTCTATGAAAATTTCTCGGATATTTAGGACGGTAAATGTTGTTTAATACTGTTTATTATAAACAGAACATTTACTTAAATATTTGTATCTATAAAAAGAATTTATAAACATAAAAATGTTATAAACATAATAAATGTTACGGCGGTGGGAAAGTGACTGAAGCCGGACCATTAATATTGCTAATTCTTTTTTGGATTTTATCAAGGATCTCTAAATAAATAGCATGAACGCCAGACCAAATGTGGCAGTAATATTGTAAGCATGGACGAATCTATTGTAACATAGAGTTATAGATATGTAAGATAAATTCGCGAGAGAAAAATTGTCTCGCCCGACGCAGTAAACCAACTTTCATAGCAGCTTATCTAGCAATAGATTCAATGTAGTCTTTCCACTTCATGTCGGCCGAAAATGTTAACCCGATGAGGCGCAACGAGTCACTGTCTTGGATGTTAGCATCAGCCATGCTGATGGAAGTCAGAAAGGTGTCTATCAGGTGATTAACATAGAACAGTTTAGTTTTAGAGGCGTGAAAATTAACAAGAGATTCTTTGCCCCCAGTTAACAACAGACTGTAGGTTGTTTGTGAAATCACCGGCCAATTTGAAGTTATCGAAACGATCAGACTTAGGAGTAAATTGTTGTGTCGTAAGTTGAGAGCTGATGTCACCAGGAAGGTCGTTAATGACAAACTAAAAACAATGCGTGACTAACGATAGAACGCTAAGGGACAACCTGCATTAGTACAGAAGGATCTAGAAGAGTTTTTAGCGTTTGTTGTGTCATATGAAGAACCGGCAAACTAAATAAAGATTTCTGGGGAAAGAAAGCTATTATATGCATAAGTACTAATCCTTATCATTGGTTTACAATAGAAATACATCGTAAATTATTTTACTATAGAGATTATTTTTAAGCATTTCACCCCAAGCAAGGCGGGAGTGCCACTAGCATGCAAGGGGTTATAGAGGGTAGAGAACAAGAGTAAAGAGGCATGTTTAGGGAGAGGATAAAGAGGAGGACGGAGAACAATATCAGGAAGAGAATTTCAAAGCCGAGAAGGGCGATAGAAGAAGCTGTTCAGAAATAAGGAATTAAAGTCTGGTGTGTCACATTTAAAACAGAACTCATTAAAAATACCACAATATTCTACAGACAGATCACCAAGATCTATGAGTGTTCTTTTTAAAATTTATTTACAGTTGTATTCACCCTGTACACGGCCCTGGGGTCACTCAAGGTATAGTTTTACGGAGTAAGAGACACAGTTTATGCGGATATGTGTGGAAGATAACTCTAAACTTGAACAGGTTAAGGTTGTAGTGATGGAGGAAGTAGCCTCATGGGAATCGGTTCCACGAGTCAGTGGTCGTATGAAGAAGTTGCTTAAGTGGAACTTACGTCTGCCCAGGGGAATAGGAAAGTAATGAGGGTGGTTCGTTTCAATGTGCGTGGTATGGCGGGTCTTAAAAGAATAAGTTCATTTTTACGCCATCAGCCTTCCATATATTGATCAATATAATAAGGCCCGTATAAACTACATTTTGCTTCAGACAATACAAATATTTTTCCGCTTGTAAAATCGCAAAATCTTTCATCTTTAACGTTTTCGTCGTCATCGTCTTCGAACTAATACACAAAAAAAACTATTCGTTAACTGTTTCTCCAAAATCTAGCAAAAGACAGCATCAATACATAATTCTAATCGGGAACATAACCCTATAATAGTAACAGTAATGATAATATTAGCCGTTTCCTTATCAGGAAATATCCAGGCATTCATTGACCGAGCAGATTGTCAGTCTTTTGAAATTCATAGCTTTCTCTTAAAATAATTTTGCAGGAAAATAGGTTCTTCATGTCCAGTAGATTTTCGACAATTTTTATTTGAAACAGTTTGAAACATTTACATTTTGATTATATAATCATTTTCTCTATCCAGTTTAGTTGTTGCTGCTGTTGGTATTCCTCAATTGATGTGGTTCCTATTATTTGGTACAGTTTTTTGTTTGTGAATCTGTAGCGCCAGTCCACAGGGTTCGAAGAATTGTGGTCTTTTCCAAGACCAATAAGCTCACTCACTTAAAGCCATTTTAAGCATTGATCTCAGAATGTGACTGTCAACAGCTGATAGTTTAAATATTTCTTTTCCAAGACCAATAAGCTCACTCACTTAAAGCCAGTTTAAGCATTGATCTCAGGATGTGGTTGTCAACAGCTGATAGTTTAAATATTTCTAAACGGATTTACCGCCATGCATGGCATCCTTATTAAAGCCTCGATTTGACGAGGCTATTTAAGAACATGACTCAAGTTTTCAGGTTGATGTTTTGGTTTTGTAGCAATTTGTGGTGTTGGGGGAAACTAACTCTTATTCAATTTCTTTTTCTTTTATACTTATCCATACGCTGAAATATCTGAAGTGTTTAGTATTTACTAATTTCACATCCTGAATTCTTATGATGGATTCGGAGAAGGTGCTCTCTCCATTCCAATTCAACATTATCGTTACTCTTTTGGAAAGGTTTATCTTGAGTCCTATTTCTTGGAATATTTGATAGAGGATGCTGATTTTCTGTTCAAGATCATTCTTATCCCAACTATGAACACCTATGATATCAGTATAGCTCCCAACCATCATCATAAATCTTCGGGAGGGAAAGCAGGATCGTTGCCTTTTATTGATAGACTCGTTTGTGATGCAGTATGGAATGTTTAAATGCTTAGTGCCCGTCTCATCACATCTGTGTTTGTAAATGCACAGGACATAATCTAGGAAGAGATTAAACAGATTGGGGATCTCATTTCCTCGTTTACGTACTCCTGATATGATCTGAACTGTTTCTGTATTGGGATTCTCGCTAGACATGTAAGATTCTGTAGGTCTTCGTGGCTAAATTTAATAAATACCGATGGCTACAGGAACATCTCGCAGACCAGTTAGCTTTTGTAGTGCATTCGATCTTGATAGGGTTCTCGACACTAGCATGTAAATACCTATACCGAATACAAGTTTATGACGACGCCAACCAAGAAAACGAAAGAAAACGTAAAATTATTATTTTAAACATTAAGCTGGTACTTATTTTATTTTTTATTTTTCTTATAGTTTGCTTTAATGATCGAAAAAATAGCTAAAACAATTGCTTTGTTTTTATCTTCGGACAACGGAAACAAATATGGTAGAACTAGCAGCATGGCCCGGCGTTGCCCGTGTTTGATTCAAAAATCGTACGACTCATACAGCAATCGCTATCACTTGACTTAAAATATTTTTGCCCTTCCTTGCCTTTAAAGGAGTGGCTTTTGCCGTGCTGATGTTGCTACACGCCTTTCTTCTTGCTTATCTCGCACTGTGAATTTTTTCTAAGCTCTATACTAAACATTAAATCTGTTACAAAAAAAGAACTAAACAAAATGAACACAAAACCATCAGCTTTAAAAAAGGACTCGTAACTGGAAAAACCGAATGAAAAAAGTATGTTAACAACAAATACTTTTTCACACCCAACCCAGTTCAGCGGAATCAGAATCAACGTTCAGTTTACGGAAGCGAATGAGCCAATTGGAGTAAAGTGCCATGCAGATTTAAATTTTTCCCACTTGTGACGAATGTAGCTATCGATTTTTTTTGCATGCAAGCATGCTAGTTAACATTCGTGTCAGTCAGCTGTTGGCTCTCACGCTGGCCTATAGAATCTTCCTGCCTATTCGTGGCAGGCAGCTATAGGCTCCCACTCTGGCCAGTAGAAAATGACAGCAAACTACATGAAAACTGCCGTAGAAGCATGAAAAAATCCATTATTTCCACTATCGATGATAGTTGGGAAATGCAAAGTCGGTCTTGGCTTTTTTCGCTAATTGGGAGCATGTGCATGCAAATTTTGGTGCAAATCCGTCGAAAATTGCAGCCGTGCATTCATTACACACACACACACACACACATCCTGTCTTTTATAGATAGAGATAGTATGATAACCGTTCGTAAAAAATGATCTGCCTAAGTGTTATATTCCGTGCTAATAGGAATATATACTTGAAAAACAAGGTGGATAAAATAAGTAAAGGTTTATTGTAAAAAAAAAAAAACAGTACAATAAGAATAAAGGTAACAGTTATGCACAAGGTCGTCACAAGTTAATCCACCAGCGAGTGCTACTATTAAAAGGTCGGTAGTTCTCGCGTAAGTCTTGAATCGTACTCAACAGATCCCAGCTAGAAATATTTACCAATCTCCCTACGGGGTAGAATGTGTCACAAGGCTGAGTTTAATGTGGGTCGATCCGAGCTCTTAGGCTCGGCCAAAAATTTCCCTTAAACACTGCATAAACGGGTTAAGGCCTGTCTACCTCCCCGGACGAGACTCTGCCCTTCGGCATAGCCTCGTCCGGGTGCCTCACTGCCCGAAGGCAGAGAATTCGACAACAGCTAAAATCTGAGTAACAGATCCCAGCTAGTCAATATTTACCAGCCTCCACACGAGGTAGGATGTGGCACAAGGCCGAGTTTAATGTAGGGTAATCCGAGCAAGTAGGCTCGGCCAAAAATTCACCGTAAACCCCGTATAAAATGGGGTCGGATAGCTGTTTCCCGAGACGAGACCCTGCACTTCGAAATAGCCTCGTCTGGGGATCCTGGAGACAGAGAGTTCGACCAGCACATCTGGAAAAGATCCCAGTTAGTCCCTGTTGTCCGTTGACTTACAGAGACTTATAGGTAGTTACTACCTATAGTGTAGTCTATAGTGTTTTCACTCATGGGGGTGACAGGTTATTCCATTACATAACTTAGAATATTCTCAGACCATTTGTAAGCATCTATGCCAATGATACGACGATATACGGGCGCACCTTCAAAATTCTTGAGTATCAGTAATTAGCAGCTGACCTCTCTTCCGAGTGGGGAATAATCTGGTAGGTTACATTCAATGCCTCGAAAACTGAACTAGTTACATTCCAATCAGGCATCGAACTAGCACTAGTCACGATGAAATGATACCCCACCTCCCGAGGAGGTACCATTGCCTTGAGTGAATATTGGGCCTCAGACTCACACCTGATGTCAAGTGAAATTCTTGATCCATCACTAAAGATGCAGGTAAAATGATCAGCTCCCTGTACTGCTCCAGTAAGTACCTGACTCTTCATGTTATCCTCTACATTTACAAGAGCCATATCTGGTCGAAAATAGAGTACTGTTGCCATATTTGGGCGGGAGCTGACCAGACCTCACGTTCCAGTCTTGATAGAGTTCAAATGCGTCCCCGAGTCCTTGTTGGAGAAGAATTATTCTCCACCCTCCAACTTCTCTCTCACAGGTAGGATGTGGCAAGTCTCTCACTCCTCTATTGCTAGTACCATGGAAAGTGCTCAGAAGAACTACATTCCCTGGTTCCGCGAAGTTTAATCTTCACGACTCACACCCACCATGCCACTTACATAGCAAACCGCCATCATTCTCTCCGTATTCCATCGGCGAGAAGTTCCACTAAAACGGCTTCTTTCTGCGAACCACTGCTCTGTGGAATCGACTCCCACGATGTTTCCCCGATCAGTAGAATCTAACTTGTTCAAGACTAGAGTTAACTGTTACCTTCCCTCCTATCAGTATCCCTTAACGTAACCATGTACATCGAGTGGCCCCAGGACCTTGTACTGAGTGAACCTTACTGAAAAAAAAAAAAAAAAACAATATGAAGAAATTTTAAATGAGGAAAGAAGAAAAAAAGGACTAGATTTTTAGATTATCTACTACAACATATATAAGAAGTAAAAAATAGGTTAACTGAAAATTGTTATTAAACCAAAAAACATCAAGGATAAACTAATCGAACAAATCATCAAAGATTATTATATCGCAGAATTTCATCTATTTTTCTTTCTCAATTATTTTACGTGTTATGTTTAGTATTTCTTTCTGTGTAGTAGCAGTCGTAGCACAGTTCTCCGCGTTACATTTAGCATATGGGTTCGCTAAACAATGCTCTTATGTTCACCAGTTGTTCTCTATTTATGTTTGTCTATCTCATCTTTATACGATACGACATTACGATTTTTTTAAATTTTAAGCTGAAATTCTTTAGCGCGGATTTGAATTGCAAAAAAGAGGTCGTATTAATTGAAAACTGTTCCAAATGATTGAAATGTTGTCTTAATTTCTAATTCATACTAAATAGAATATCGTATTATTCGAGATCGTAGTAATCAAGACGTGCTTGCTCTGTTTAAAATCGGGAAACTTCTTCTCATTCTCTTCCACTCCCGGTAACCACTTGCGTCTTAGTGGCATTATCGACTTGCTTGGGGTGAAATGATTAAAAAAAACAAAAAAACAATTTATTCGTCTTTCTTTTTAATCGAGATGTAGACATACTAATAGTGTCGTCCTTCCGATTGGTTGCTGTAACGGATATCTACCCGGAAACCGAAACTGCTGAACCCAGCTTGAATTTTATATTAATGCTCTTTACCGCACGACATCCTCTGTCAAATCGTCAAATATTTTTACAAGATATTTAGTCATTAACATGCCAGCACGTCTCGGTAGAAGACGGAAAAAGAGCTGGTGAGTGAATATTTGGACAAACTGTTATCTCAATGTTTTTTTTGTTTTTTGTTTTTTTGTTTTTTTTGGGGGGGGGCTGGGTTTTTTTTTCATTCGACCTCAGTAGAGATCATAGAGTCCACAGCACCCCTGAGCAATATATTGGGAATTCCCTAGTCTTTTCAATGCCGTTTTAGTCCGCGCCTCACTAGGGCAACAGATTCAGTGTCACAAGGTGGGGCAGATCTCTGCTAACTAAATAATTATCTCTCTAATGAAGTGGTAACATTAGCCGTTTCCTTATAAGGAAATATTCGATATTCACTGACTGAACAGCCAGTGCTTATTTATAAACTCTTTCTCTTAAAAAATCTTTCAAGAAAATAAATTTCTCAAGTCCAGTAGCTGTTATCGCTCTTTCCATTAATGAGGGGAGTTTCCTTACTAATATTTTATTTGAATTAGTGTGGAAAATTAACATTTTGATTATGTCATTATTTTCTCTTCGAGTTATATGTGATATCCATTTTAGTTGTTGCTGCTGTTGGTAGTCCTCAAGTGATGTGGTTTCTGTTATTTGGTACAGTTCTTTGTTTCTGACTTTGTTGCGACAGTTCATAATGTTCAAATAAGATGGTCTTTGCAAAGACCCTCAGGTGTTCACTCGCTCAAAGCGATATTTTACCAATAGTCTTAGAAAGCGATTGTATACCGCCGACTGTTTAGATATTTTTGATAAGGTTAGGTGTTTTTGGTGTCATGCATGACATTCTTATGAAAGTCTCGATTTGGTGATTTTATTAAAAAAAAACATGACTCGAATTTTCAGGTTAATATTTAAGCTTCGTAGCAGATTGCAATGATGGGCAACACTACCTCTAGCACAGATTTCGTTCTATACTAGATTTGCAAAGTGGGCCAGAACTATCTGTCAATTCATTTCGCTATACCTTTAATAGAGTGAGCACATAAACCAGTTTTTAATTCCTCTCCTAGACTGGTTGGCAACCAAGACTAAAAAGTCATTCCTCCTTGTTATTTAACCCCTAGGTGTGGGAGAGAAGAAAAGGTGGATTCATATATTCACCAAGAGTATTTGTGTGATCGGAATGAACTCGCTTTAAATTCCAATTCCGCACGCCGTTTCCAGTTTCCGGACACAACCGATATCCTGAATTTTACAGTGGGAAGGAATCGGTTTATTTTAGGTATTTAGAAAACCGAACAAAGTCTTTTACTTCTGTTAGTACTTAAGTACAACATGCTCCTTAGAAAGACCAAAGATTTTATCGGCCAAAAGGCTGCGTTAAAAGCAATGACTATAAATATAATAATCTGAAAACATATGCAGAAAGAAGCATAGGACTAAATAGTTTCTCTTATCGCCCGGTTCACACTTCTTCCTGATATTTTGTACTAGATTGGCAACAAGGCCTCATCAGTTTACAGTTGAATTGGCTAAATATAACCATATGTTCTATGCTAAGTGTTTCTTTTCTATCACTTCTCTCTGGTGGAGCTCTCTTCCAGCTCCATGTTTTCCAGCTAAATTTAATCTTCAAAAGGTTAAACGCAAGGCCAATCGTTATCTACTGTCTTCCTGATTGCTCTTCTATTGTTTTCACTTCTTAGTAATGTTTCTGTTTTCTAAGTCTTTCACACCCAGAAACTCTTTGTGTCTTAGTGGCTTTATTGCCTTGCTCAGTGTAAATAAAATTACAGTACAGAGAGGCATCCATAGAGATTTACTAAGCCTAATACAGCGCAAGGTGATGTTTGGCGCACCCAGTAAGATTTCAATTTATTACAGTTAAATGGCCTTTGAAATTAGGTTACTAAGCCACAGTCAGCCGTCCATATGTCTGAACGGGAATACATTTTTCAACATTAGGATATTTTCCTACTTTTTTCCGCTTGGGCGAATCAACATCGGCAGTGACACACGTGAAGGGACGCGAAGTATTGTTTCCTTTTCACCAACAACAAAGTTTCCACGTTGTGTGAAGATGATTTTTATATTTCCGTTTGAAAAAAAAATACACAGTCAGCAACAGTGGCTTTTCTTGGAATAATATCATTCCTAATTAATTCAGACCTACGATCAAATCATACGAAAAACACCGGTTCTTGTTCGATCACCGAAGTTAAGTAACATCGAGTTCGATCAGTACTTAGATGGCGGGTGGGTAGAGCTTGGGTACCCCGGGTACTATAAGTATCCTTCAATCCGAAGTATGTTTCGGCTTTAAATAAACTACAAAAGGTTGATAATCCGTAAGTCACAGATCAATCAATCAGTTTCATGTAGAAATTTTAAAACGAAATCAAGAAAAATTTAAAGAAACTTTTCTTGGTATGTTGTTCGGTATGGATTTCACAGGTTTGATATGACAGGGCAACCGATCAGAGAGCACCTTACTGCACATGCGTGAAGAAATAGTTCCTCGTGGGGTTACAGCGAGAGGCCATTGAATGAAATTATGTATCGTTTCACTATCTCCACTATAATGGTCGATCGAAAAGGTTTTTTTTTAAATTTATTTGTTGGTAAAAAAATTTTTAAAAAATGCATCGCCAAGATCATGCAGCCTTTCTATAGTGAAGATTTGGCTTTCTACAAATCGCCGTTGAAACGTCGGGTGACGGGATTAAGGAAAATGTAACAAGGCTACTGATAGCGATCCCGAAAGCCTTCTTTGAAGATTGAATTTTTAAAAATGGAAAAGACGTGTGTGAGATTCCGAGAGAAATAGTTTGAAGAGGACTAAGGCGACAAAGCTGCTAATAACGATCCTGAAAGAGCTATTTACAGGCTGTTTTGTTTTTTTTTTAATGGAAGAATCACCCATGATATTCCAAGAGAAATAGTTTTAAGGGGACAAAAGGGACAGGGCTGCTGATGGCGATCCCGAATGTGGTCATAACAGATATTATACGGGTAATAGTTTGAATGGAAAGCCACCGTTGCTCTAGGGAAAGTATTTTTTTATATTAAATGCTTGGATACTTTATGGATAGACCTCGTACATTCAACGAACTAAATTTAGCAATGCGGATTTGATAAATATAGCCTGACATTCTCGATGAGTCATTATCATTATTAAGCAGTTATAAAAACTATTCATTTTACAGACATACATACACACACGAGCGAGCCTGAGAGCACACAGACACACACAGACACATTATATATATATATATATATATATATATATATATATATATATATATATATATATATATATATATTAATGGCCATTGTATCATTCAAACTTCCTAAGTGAAATTGTAAGATGAGTCATTATTATACGAGCTGTTCGAAGGTGTATTCTCATCTTTGCTGACAGGTCTGGATATTTCCTGTATTGTTAGTCGCTTCGATTTTGTGACAAAAGGACAGGCTTGGTCAGACAACAAAATCATCAAACAACTACCCTACCCAGCCTAAAACGTTATACTCTTTTCGTGGATAATTCAAACAAACCAGTTGCTCACTGTTTATACAAAGCAGTAAAATCCTGTCGAATTTTCAGCATTTCTTAATAAAGAATTTCATTTTAATTCTAATAAAAACTGAAAAGAAATGATTTTTTTCCAGTAGATTTAGTTTTGAGGGAACCTGTCATATATTCTGGATCAAGCTTCGATTTCTTCAGTTATGTTAATGTTAATATTAACCGTTTCCCTGCAAGGAAACATTCGGCATTCTTTGACCTAGCAGCCAGTATAGCTTTCGGTTAAAATTCATAAACTCTTTATCTTCAAACATTTTTTCAGGAAATAGGCTTTTCAAGTCCAGTAGGTGTTATCTCCCTTTCCAATACTAATGGGAATTTCCTTCCTAACCTTTTATTTTAAGTAGCATGGAATGTCAAGTTGTTATTTGGTACACTTCTTTGTGATTACATAGCGTCAGTTCACATAGAAGGAGTGTCTTTGCCAAGACATCCATGCATCACTCGCTCAAAGCCTTTTTTAACTATTTAATTTTAGAAAGCAGTTGTATACAGCTGATTGTTTCGATTTGGTTTGGTTTGTTTTGTTTTACGGCATATCAACTTCAATGGGTTATTTAATGCCGACATTACTTTTATTGCTGGTAAAAATTTTATTAAAAATGTATTGCTGTTAATATACGTTTTTTTCCAAAAAACTATTGCTGGCAATATTTTTTTTTAAATATACTGCTAGTAATATTTTTCTTTAAAAATGTATTGCTGGTAATTTTTTTTCTTCAAAAATGTATTGCTGATATTTTTTTTTCTTTCAAAAATTTATTGTTAGTAATATTTTTTCTTCAAATATTTATTGCTGGTAATATTTTTTTTACAAAAATGTATTGTTGGTATTAAAAACTATTTTTACACTTTCATAGTGTTTTGACCCAGTTTGGGGGTTAACTATTTGCCTATAGCGGGGATCCTAAAAGGTGTTTTTTTTTTTTTTTCAAAAATGTATTGCTGGTAATATTTTTTTTTTCCAAAAAGGTATTGCTAGTAATAATGTATTGCTGATAATAAGTTTTTCCTTGAAAAATTCATTGCCAGTAACCATTTTTAACAAAAAAGTATTGCTGATATTTAAACCTATTTTTTACACTTTAATACGGGTCAGGGTGGACCTGGGAACACCAGCGATTAAGAGATGGTTCCACACTCTTCAAAACCCCCTGATCAGAGGCCTTGCTGTTGGATGTAGTTTATCGTCATACCCAGGACACTGATAGTTTAGATATTTCTGAACGAGTTTGATGACGGCCATATGAAAACCTCGGTCAGACGAGGTTATTTGAGAACATGTCTGGAGCTTTCAGGTTGTTGTTTTGATTTCGTAGCAATTTGCGATGTTGGGTGAAGCTACCTCTATGTTCAGTTCCCTTTTCTCCTATAGTAAATTTGTTATAACTCATACATATTTCGTGATATTTGTAGTGTTTGGTATTTACTAATTATAAATACTTAATTTTTTTATGATAGATTCATGGTAAGTGCCATCAATGCTGTCATTCCAATTCCAATTCGGATTTTCATAGTAAATACATTTTTTTAGTTAGATTGAATAAGTCCGGCAAGAAGACATGTCCTTGTCTTACGCTCCTTTCTATTTTTGTATATCTGCTGAACGCATTTTCTATTCGTATGCTGGCAGTTTGCGGCCAATATAGGTACTTCATTATTCTATTATCTTTCCCAAATATGCCACGATTGCTGATCAGTTCCAACAGATCTTTGTGGTGCACTTTAAAGAACACTTTTCCATAATCTATAAAACACAGGTATACGTCCTTCTGCATTTGTATTGCTCTTTCTGATAATATTCTGGGTATAAATATCGCGTTCCTTGTGGTAATAGCTAAAGAATTGATCGGTGGTAATATTGTTTCCAAAATAACAATGATATCGGTCCAAAAAAGCATAGAATAAGCGGGATGTTCACTCCGGCTATCGGAATTTTACATTAAACCGACATCTCGTGCTTTAATTCAAAGCAAATCCACTCTTGTGAATTCGATATTATATAAGGGGGTTACTGATAGGATGTGCAATGGCGAGCTGCTCGGAACGGAAAATCGGCGAGGAGAGTTCGAATTAGTTGTATTCACTTTCGCACAAATACCCTTGAAAAAGGCATGAACACTTTTCTTCTCCAGCTTTAGGTTAGATTGCTGCGCAGACTGACCCACTTTCTCTTGCTATCTATCTATCTATCTATCTATCTCCTCCTCCCTCTGACAACTAATATAGGAGAAGGACAACTCTGAAGACAAAACTGCATGTAGCCTGGCGAAGCACATCTTTTACAGCCATGGAAAAAATAATGCGGATTTGATAGTTAACTCTGGTATGGATTTGTGATCTCGACTGAGGCCGATGAGGTTCATACAGGAAATTGTGGCGAGCCATAATCGCCTACCTTTTTGAAGGGACACGAAACATAGAAGAAGAAGAAGAAGAAGAAGAAGAAGAAGAAGAAGAAGAAGAAGAAGAAGAAGAAGAAGATATGTATAAAACTGTCTTTGTGAAGTTGCGTTTTTCGCACCTTATTGTACTGAACACGCAGTCTTCTCAAATTTTCCTAACGTTTACGACGTAAGTTACGCGAGTTGTTTTGGAGTTTGCTAACTGACTCATTGGTGAAGAAACGAATCGTGTATACCGCGTACATAAGAAAAAAAATGCTTCATTTTTATTTTTCTGAAAAAAAAAATGGATTCGGCAGATGGTCAGGAAATTCACCTCATTTCACCTGAATCTTGGTGATATCTATGAAGGGACCTATTGAAAGCGTTCTCTTAGATTTGCCCAAAGGACAACAACATACTCGACAACATTTGACCCGAGTGAAGAATTAAAAGACGAATAAAAAACATATTCAGAAATGTCCTTCGTTTGTTTAAACCTGAGTTGGATTTCTTTGAAGACTTCTGGTAGAAAATCAGTTAAGAACAGCGTTTCTCAACTAGCGCGCCCAAGCGTACTAATGCGCCCTGAAAGGTAGGTAGCTTATGCTCCAAGTTAACGTAAGAGTAATTTATGATTTATTTTTTTTATTATTATAACAATTATAAACTGTTAAAACCTTATGATCTCGTAAAGTTAGAGACTAAATGCCATTTATAAGATCTGAACTTTGAAACTTGGGCGGAACATATATATTCTATTTTAAATAATACAGATCCTTCAGCGGCTATATGTGAAATATTTAATGCTTTTTAAGTAAATAGTAACTGAAGAATTCCTTATATTATTTATTGATTTACAAAATGACACACACACACACACATATATATATATATATATATATATATATATATATATATAACGTTGTTTTCAGTACTCTATAATATTGGAAAATGCAATTTCAAGAACATAGATAAGTGTACACATATACAAAAGTGTACACCTATGCGAATACAAAGAATGGATTATTTACTCCGCATAAAATACAAACCTATATTAAAATTTAAAGTGAAACCCAAAGTTTTAGCAATTTTACAAATGAGCCCTGAAGTGAAAAAAAAAAGGTTGAAAAACACTAATTTAAAATATTGATAATATATTGAGTTGATGTCATTTGCTATATGAAACTTCGTAGCAAAGTTTAACCTTCGTGCTCGCAAAAAAAACCAGTATTTCAAAAGAACGGTTTTTCTGTTGACACCGCTATTACTTGAATCCGCCAATACTCCCACGGCAATGTTTATTTACAAGATTATAAATATTTGTGAACCAAGTACAATGAAATATTTATTTACCACTTTAGAAAGATCAATTATTTATCATTCTATAAAGAAATAAATTTGAAAAGAAATCTTTTTATTCAAAAATTTATAAAAACCTACAAATTTTTCAATGTGGGAACCAACTACAATGCAAAATCTATTATTTACCATATCATAGATAAATAACTATGAAAAGTTTTTTATTGATAATTTTATAAAAATATCTAGAACAAGAAAATTTAAATAAACGTGATTTTTTTCAGACATACTTTTTCTTGTCAAATAATTTTATATCTCAGAATACTTTTTGTTTTAATTTTCCATTTGTTCTTTTTTTTATGTTGCAGCATACCTATGGACGATAATGGACATTTCCACATTTACATAGATACAGTAGTAAATACTGTATGTCGGTCTTCAATTGGAGATTCATCTCCAGCTGTGCTGGTCAAACTCTCTGCCTCCGGGCAGAGAGGATCTCCAGACGAGGCTATGTCGAAGGGAAAAGTCTCGTATTGGGAAATAGCTATCCGACTGGCTGAGCCTACGGGCTCGGACACCCCACATTAAATTTAGCCTTGTGCCACATCTGACCGCGTGAGGAGGTTGGTAGATATCCTGCAGTTGGAGATTCATTGTGGAATTCTCTTGACTCACTTCTAGCAGTTGACTACTTCTACGCGCCGCTAGTGAATCTTATATGTGTTGATCTTGTTCTAAGTGTTATCGTTCATTACCAACTTCCGTTTGATTATTCTATTCAATAACCTTCCCTGGATTACAACATTTTATAAACGGGATCTATGATTGTTAATCAATAGAAATCCAAAGCTTGAAATTCGTGCAATTATAAATTTCCTACTTCCTACTCTTTTTGATAAACATAATTTTGAAGTTGTTTTTAAATCGTTGTTAATTGCTCTAAAATGACTAGAATATCTACCAGTAGATTATTTATTGTCAGCCAAGTACTGATTGGTGAAGAAATCTTAAGAGTGGACATTAAACATTTTGATTAAACAATTGGCGAAGCTTATGATTTAGGTTCTTTGGAACGGTTGGCAAAACATCGGTGAATTGTCAATTGATTCAAACTTTATAAAATGGTAAATAATAAAGATCTCATTATCGTTCTTCATAATTTTGTGATTTAGTAAATTTTTATAAATTTCTATTTTATATTTTTTCTCTAGAAATTATAAATGATAAAGATCTCATTGTATTATTTTTTCACATTTTTAGAATGTTGTGAATGAAATTATTCTTGAAAATAAACAATCTATTAAATAAATAGTGTTTAATATTTTTATTGTAAATTCTCAAAGAACAAAGATGTACAAATTCACTTTCATATGTTCGGGTTTTATTAAAATTCTAATCATCGCTTTGTAATACAATAAACATTACCGAGGGAGTGAAAGTAGTACAAAATAATATCGGTTTCAGGGGAAAACCCGTCTTCTTGACGCCGTATTATTGCGGACACGAACGATAAATTTTGCCGACTTCCTTTCTGACGTGAGTTTGTGTCGGCCAAGAGATGCGAGATGTCGATTCCTATCAATTAGCGACAAAAGCTCGATAAATGGTGTTTAGTCTGTAGACATAGTTCATGTGTCACATCCTGCAGGTGACATCGCCCACTTTCCGCTACCATGAATTGACAACAAAAATAAACAAGCAAGCTACTGTTCTCATAGAATTATTTTTGTCTTGTCTACGTTATTTGTTTTGAGCATCGAGTATTGCCTATTCATACAATCTTTCTAATTTTAGACTATCGACAAAGTAACCTCTATCAGTAATGTACATCGATATGACTGGCTTACTAAATATTAAATTATCAAACTTTGATTTTATACTTACCTATACGATTCCACTTTCAAAATGGAAGAAAAAAATATTTTTTTAAAAATGTACAGAACCTTCTTCCTGTCGTGGGCAATCATGGTTCTATAAAAACTTCCAGTCCTTTGTAGCTCTTAGCAATGTCTTTTTAACCCTGTTCTGCCAACCATTTACCCAAGTTCGTTAGGTATTTATTCGCTATTTTCCTCTATTTCCCTTGCTTTCAGTATGTTTTGTGAGTGTTAAATTTTCTAAGCTCTCTTTCCTCATTATGTGCTCTAGAAATTTAAATTATCTCATTCTTCTTCTTTTTTTTTTTCAAGATCAAGGCAAGATATTAGAAGTGTTTACAGAACGAATACTCTTATTCATCTTCCAAACGTCTTCTTCTATGTGCTCAGGCCGTGGTGGATCATGGCTCTTCAAAATTTCCTGTTTCTTGTAGCTCTGTTCGCTACCTCTCCTAATTCCTGTAATGCCAACCATTTACAATAGGCGTTAGGTAGGTTACGCAATGTCACTCAATATGCCCTGTGAGTGTTAAATTTTCTAAGCCATTCTTCCTCATTATGTAGACTAGAAATTTCAACTCTTTTTGATCTTAAACATAAGTTTTCATATTTTTGACGCATCAAGTGTCTTCTTAATCTCCAGCATTTTCTGCCATATTTGGAAAGATATTAAAATAATCCAGAAGCTATACTGGGAGCAATCCGCCTGCATACGGAGAGAAAAGGAATTAAGTACATATATAAATATAAAGGGTTGGATAAGACAATGATGCATCATAGGGAATGTGATGATTGGCCGCAACCGTTTGGGCGCGTGCAGTTTTGGCGCAAGATTTTTGGATGCTTCTTTAAAAAAAATGCAGTAAGCTTCACTCTTTAAAAAAGTCCAGGGACTACTCAAGGTCGAGGGTTAAATTAGGATGCAATTTGTGTGTAATAGTGGAAGATAACAGTTAACCCTAACCTTGAACAGGTTAAGATTGTAGTGATCAGGGAGACATCCTGTTGGGTGTCGGTTCCACAGGGTTCGCGGGAAGAAGCTACTCTATTTACTCCTCACCGATGGAATACGGGGGGAATGTGGGTGGTTTGATATTATGTAAGTGGCATGACGTGTTCTTGCCATGAAGGTTTACCATAGCGGAACCATGGAAGGTAGTTCGACCAAAGCACATTCCGAGGAAGTAGCAGTAGAGCAGCGCCTGTGGGAGAGAGATTGAAAGGTGGCGAATAATTCGTCACCCACAAGGACTCGGGGGAGGGTCGGGAAGTTCCCGCCCGAATATGACAATAATACTCCATTCTCTGGCCTGATCTGGCTCCTGTAAAGGTAGAAGATAGCAGGAGGAGTCAGGTATTTACTGGAGCGATACAGAGAGCAGATCTAGAAAAAATGTTGATTGACTCATCACCATTTAAAAGGTAGAACTATAAAAAGTTTTAAAACTGTAACCTTAGTGAAAAATAAAAAAAAAATTAAAATTGTTAATCATTAAAAACTGTAATATAGTTTTATTTAGTTCATTTGGTAATTATAAGGAAAGGCCACTCAAGTACTCCATGGCATCCATGTTTTAAAATCTAAGAACAGTTCCTTGTATTACTCTATCTACATCTCTATTTTTCAACATTTTTTTCATAGCGCCCGAAAGTCTGGCGCCAAAACGTACCAATCCGTGTGACCTATCACCGGAATTATTCAACCTATACAGTGAGGCGATTCTAAGATAATTAGAAGTCCTACCAGGTTTTAATTATCGCAGACAAAATCTTATGAGATGATACAGTGTTGATAGTAGACACAGAAAGGAAACTACAAAAACTACTACAGAAGTTAATGAAGGAAATCAAGAAGAAAAACTAAACATCAATTGTAAGAAGATAGGACGTATTGTTGTCAGCGGAAGGAACAGCTCAACATTCAAAGTGGAGATCAGTCAGTTATGTGCCATTCGTGATTAACGTTTAGGCGATCATGTACCTTTCGATATATAACTGACGAAGCAGATTTTTCCCGCAGCAGACTGCCATTTCTTTCTGCGGTAGACGATCTAAGGCTACAGAACCCGGAGAAGAGGATTCATAGGGTAATAGCACGTAATAGATTCGACTGGATTCCTCAATCCGAGCCTCTATCCATTACTCCACCGTGCCTTCTGTATTGGAGATACAAAAATCAAACAAGTACAAAAATGTTAATATCTGAGACGGATTTTAACAGAGAACGGAAAGTACGACCCCGAAATCCGAAGAAGCATTGGGATAACGAAAGTTATCTTCCAAAAGTTAAACAAAGTATTAGTACTGAACTGTTATGTAATATCAGTCCTCCAATACGGCAGTGAATGTTGGACAATCCCCTCACAGATGAAGAAAATATTAGAAGCAACTGCAACGTGGTTCTACAGAAGGATGCTGAGAATACCATGGAGTGAACACGTGAGCATCGACGAAGTTTTAGAGGAAATGGAAACAAAAAGGATACTTATACTTAACATCAGGAACAGACAGTTAAAATATTTAGGGTACATAATGAGGAAAGAGGGTTTGGAAAATTTGATACTTACAGGACAGAATGAAGGCAAGGGATAGAGGAAAAGAACGTATAACTTATCTGGAGATCTTGAGTAAATGGTTAGCGAAGGGCGGCTTAGGAGCGATAACAAAAAAAAACAACATTTATTAAGAGCTACAAGGAACAGAAAATTGTGGAGAGCCATGATCGCCAACGTCTTGAAGAGACACGTCACATAGAATAAGAAGAATGTTAAACAAAATCTGTAAAATCTCATTTGAAAGGGGTTTTATAGATTTTTGTCTTAAATTCATGTCAAATGCAGACCATATATTAGTTTTGCTGTATTTTTTTAATCTGTTCACCACGAAGAAAGGCGATAATACCACTAAGACGCAAGGGAGCTACCGAAAGTGGAAGAGAATGGAAAAAAACTTTAGAATGAACGGGTAATCTATCCCTTAACCGGAAACAAGGGACAAACCTCTACTCCTGTTCAAAAGTGTGAGGAGTGTGAACCGGACATAATAAAATAAGAGTTAGACTCCCGTGATAAATTTTATTCAGACATTTTTGTTGTTGTTTTGCCTGCTGCTGCTGCTGCTGCTGCTGCACTCACGATTTGATGTTTTTATCTAAGACTTAATTGTTTCCTCATATGCTTTTCTTTTATTATTGTTGTTGTTGCTGAATGACTCTACTTCGATTAATTTACACCCAATTTCAATTCGCCTCTCCTCCTCCTCCTCCTCCTCTCTCTCTCTCTTCCTCTATCGCTGATACTACCCTTTCTTTATCCTCTCCCTATTTTCTAATACCTCTCTCTCTCTCTCTTTCTCCCTCTCTCCATAGTTAATTCGCAATTACCTCGCCTTTTAATGAACTGAAAATGTTTACAGTCTAAAACAAGACTGGCTTCTTGATTTTTTTCTTCACGAATCTCCTCCTCTCCCGTTGCATATTTTCTATTTATTCATTTTAAAACTTTAAATACCTGACGAATGAAGTAATTCTCTCTATCGCTCGCCGCAAAAATATACTTCTTTTCTTTCGTCGTGAACTCCGATAAACTTCCTAATTGTCCCTGTAATAACAAACCAAGTTTTTTGATCGCTCGTGTTCAGTCGCTAATAAATGCATTAAGCTGCACTTACATTTTGTCAAATTCCAAGTTAGAATTTTTCATAAAAAGACAACGTTCAAATGAGCATTGATATTAATTAGACGAGAGAAGATAAAGAGAAAATGCAGCTAGAGAAAAAGAAAAGAAAACTAGGTGAAAGTATGGAATATTGCTATCATATATGGTCTGGAGCACCCGATGTTCATCTTAGGGCACTCAACAAAATCCAGAGACGGATATACAATGTGATTGGCCCTGATATGGCATCTCGTTTACAGTCGCTCTCTCACAAACGTGCCGTCGCCTCCCTCTGTCTTTTCAACAAATATTTTCACGATAACTGCTCCGACCAGCTGTTTTCACTAGTTCCCAAACTGCATGAATTTAAACGTGCTACTAGGTCGGCATCCCAGTCCCACCCTTTCAGTGTCGAAACGGTTAAATGTAGTCGCCTCTTCTACTCCAATAGCTTCATGCCTCGCACGTCCCGTCTGTGGAACTCCCTTCATCTTACTTGTTTCCCTGATAGCTATAATCTTCAACTATTCAAATGCAAAGTCAATCAACATCTCCAGATGTCTTGACCTATTCCCCGTCCTTCTCTTCATTCTTTCGTCTTTCACGCCTGTTTACTCTTACATCCACTCTCTGTAACCCCTTGCGTACTAATGGCACTCCCGCCTTGCTTTGGACGAAAAGCTTAAAAAAAATAATAATTAATATTTATTCACAGGACTCTTACAACAATTTAATCGATATAAGCATTTAAACATAGTCAGGGCGACCTGCTGAATTTCATTCCATGCATTAGTATGGAAGAAAAGGCTATTTAAGTGGCTTTAAACGCGGTATAGTCATTGGTGTCATTCTGAGTAGTTCAAAAACTGCTGATTAGAAACATTTTCATGCACAACTCACTCTAGTCAGAATGTACAGAAAAATGTCGAGAAAAAATCCAATGAGCGGAAATTCTGGGGACATAAAGCATTCGTTAATGAAAGAGAATGTTCCAGGTTGCATGAATTTGACAGAAAAGCAAATAACTAACCAGTCTTTACATACAGAAAAAAAAAAACATATGAACGCACAACACGTAAAACCTTGAAGCAGATGAGCTACAGCATCAGACAACCACGCCTAGTGTCACTAGATAAGCACAAGAAACGGGCTACAATTCACTAAGGATCATGAAACTTGTACAATGGATGGCTGTAAAAACGTTGTCTGCTATGGTGAGTCTCGATTTTTGCTGAAACATTGATATGGTTGTGTGTGAATTTGATGTAAACAACTTAAAAGTATTGATCCATCCTGCGTTGTCACAACGATTCAAGCTCTCGCTTCTGGTGTAATACCACGATATATGGATTCACCTCCAAAACTCTAGACGAGCAGAGCTTGGCAGCTGATCTCTACTTTGACCTCGCTCTTCGTTTCATTGAGGACAAGCTGGCTGGTTATATCCAGTGCCTCGAAAACCAAACTAGTTACATCCCATTATCGCCGGTCAGACAGAGAACAAGGGCCAATCACGATGAATGGATGTTGTCTCAGGATCTCTTGCTTTGAGCGCCTATTGGAACTTAAACTCAACCCAGACATCAAGTGGAAGATAAAGATCGGTTCTCTGTACCGCTCCAGGAAGTAAATGTCTGCGTCTGCTATCCTCTACCTTTAAAAGAGCCAGATGAGGCCGAGTAAATTCAGTACGGCTGTCATATATGGGCAGGAGATATCCAGTTTTCACTTTCAACTCTCGATAGAGGCCAAAATCACTCCGCTTATAAACCTGTTAAACGTCCAAAACAACAAGGGCAGTCAAAAAGTCTAAATCCAGTCTCACAAATTCAAAAGGCAGGGAAGATGAGGAGTATAGACATCAGAAACCCAAAAGGCAAAATGAAATAGGGTCAACAAATCCAACCCATAGATTCTAACGCAGCGAACACATATATAAAATACGCCCTTCATGTCAAGAAAAACGACGGTTTTTATTGAGGACGTAAATTTTTCGATTGGTCACTGTTGTGGATTCCGGGTTGAAATCCGGTACCAATAAATAACAAACGCCAGGAATGAATATTAGAAAATAATGTATTAACGTAATAATACAAACTGGTAAAACAGGTTAGTAGTTCCAGGAATACGGTTTAGTAGCCAAATATATATACAGGCTTTTGGTATTGAAGTATTATCGCTGTATGACTTCTTACTGAGTCTACGTGCTCGCTCACTGTGACTCCGACAACGCTGTTACCTCACCTTCCGGTTACCTACAACCTTTTACTCTGTCACTCTGGACTCGACTCGATTCCTCGGTCTTGCTCTCAGGTCTTCACGTAGCCGTAGTATATGTATGTACTGGGTGAGTCCATTTGTGTAAAAAGGGGAGAACCCCCCAACAGTCACGATACTCGGGGAAGATAAAAAAAAAGTTATTTTATGTGAGGCAGTAATTATCTGGAATTTATAATTTTTAATTGAATTTAATTTTTCTTCAGACAAACTCTGCTCAGGATACAAACTGTTTTTTTTTGTTTTTTGGGGTTTTTTTGTTTGTTTTTTTAGTGGTGTGGGTGATTTCCCGTCCGCCACACCTCACAACTCCTTTCTGAGAGACGAAACGTGGCAAGCCACTCGCTACTCTTTCGCTATTTCCATAAAAAAGGCTTCAGAAGATTTACATTCCTTAGTTCCACCAGTTCTAACCTCAGCTAAGACCCCTCATGCTACGGACATTGTAGCGAACTACCCTCATTACCTTCGTATTCCATTAGCGTGATGTAAGTTCCCCTTGCGCAGCTTCATCCCACGAACCACCGCTTCGTGGAACCCACACAAAAGAGGATGTTTTCCCGATCACTACAATCTTAACTGGTTCAAGTCAACGGTTAACCGTAATCTGCCCCTACTTATTCTCCGTAAGCATCTAGATTAGTGCGGCAGACGGTGGAAGTGTGAAGCTCTCTGCAACAGACTTACTATAGAAATAACGACCTCCGAGAATAATATCTTACTAAGTATTGCTCCAATAATAAGTAATCATATCTTGTGCTTTGTACGTACGTATATTTATGCGTTTGAGCTTATCATGGAGACTTTCAGGTTTTTAATGCCCTTGCAACGGAGCACAGAATAGATCGAGTGCATTTCTTGCAGAGGGGTAAGAAACATCAACAAAACAAAGCGGGAGAAATACAAAGAATTACGAACGTAAACAATTTATTTCACTTCCAGCTGAATAACGCAGGTTGATTTGTTGATGGAAGACAATAGTGTGTTTTCTGTCTTGAAGTGATCTCCACTTTGACCGGATCTCAATCCTATAAAGATGTTGTGGAAAAGGAGATCCGAATCGTGAATGTACAGTCAAAAAATCTACAGAAAGTGCAAGATGCCATAATCGAAATTTTGAAAAACTGCTTCCAGAAGATCGTCGATTTTATTCCAAGAAGAATTGAGACCTTTCTAAAAGGCAAAAATGTACCTAATGAAATGACCGGCAAACCACATATGGCGAGAACGATGGGATAGTGACAAAAGATATATAAAGACAAGCTTGCTGGTTGCATATTAATAATAAAAAGTGGAGTAGGAATGGTAACGTGTAAAAATTCTTTAAGTAGAGATAGAGCAAATGAAAAACAAAAGATAATACGCATCAGAATTTTACTAGTATACTTAGCTACCCCTCCACGAGGGTTGCATGTGGCACAAGGCCGGTTTAGTATGGGTTGTCCGGGCCCGTATGCTCGGCCAAAAATATTCCCTTTTTGAACCCGTATAAACGGGTTCATGGGCAGTCTGCCTCCCCGAACGAGACTCTGCCCTTCGGCGGAGCGTCGTCCGGGTCCTCTCTGTCCGAAGGCAGATAGTTCGACCGTCTACCTGGAACAGGTCGCAGCTAGTCAGAATTTTACTATTATATTTAGTTACACCTCCCACCACCACACCCACCCACCGCCACAAGAGTTGCATGTGGCACAATGCCGGTTTAACGTGGATTCTCCGAGCCCGTCGGCTCGGCCAAAAATATTCCCTTTTTAAACCCGCATAAACGGGTTCAGGGTCAGTCTACCTCCCCGAACGAGACTTTGCTCTTCGGCAGAGCCTCGTCCGGCTTCCTCTCTGCCCGAGAGCAGAGAGTTCGACTGTTTAGCTGGAACAGGTCGCAGCTCGTCCGAATTTTACTATTACACCCGCTTCACCCCGACTATTATTTTATGCTCTTTAAGTAGTCAACTGGCCAATGATTGTGAATTAAACGCGGGATGGGTTATACGCATTAGGTCAATAAGGAAGACGGGTGTAATAGTAAAAATCTACTGCAAATAATATTTGTATACCGTATATATTCATGTATAAGCCGACTTTATTTATAATGCGACACCTGAACTTTTTCGCATGAATTATAACACCTCCAGAAAAAGTTTACCTATGTATAGCGCAACCGGCCACCGAAAAGGATGTTTAACCTCCTCGGAAAAGATAAACTACTTTTGTATAGTGCGCCCCCTTATTTTTAGGCGTAAATAGCTTATCATAAATAGTTGCACTATACTAGAGTATTACGGTATTCCTTATTAATTTTTTTCATATTATTTTTTGAGTAACAGTCAAAAATATGGTGTGGCAACGAATATTTTCAGGGACTCTGGAGAAAATAAGAACATTCAGACAAAGGAAACTGGAAAATCAAATTCTTTATATTATTTCGAACTGGTTACCTTACCCTGGAATACTGTTTACAAGATAGTCTCGCATGCAGGGTGGTCCGAAAGTCGTGTCACCTTAACATCATATAATTTTCAATTTCAACCCTCTTTGGGGATATTATCAAGGAGAGAGTTTCATAAGAACGATACCAGAATAATACCCTCAGTTGAAGGACGTTGTTTGAAAAACCATTGCAGCAATCAAAAAAAGCACAGCTTCGTAAAATATTACACAGGACATGGCGCCGTATCATTTTGTACCACGTAATGATGGTGTTTATAGACATTACATCACGCCGAAGTGCCCAAATAGACATTCTCGATGTGTGACAGCGTCAATGAAACGTGAATAAACAGAATCCAAGTACCTGTGCTTTGTATTACTTGATCATCTACTGTTCTCATTATATTTTGGTAAGGGATGACAAGACTTTTGGACCAACCTGTACAATGAATCTTTTTTTTATGTGCCATGTCAATTCAGGACGTGAGCGATAGCTCTCCATAACTTTCATGACTAGTGTACTAATTTTGGGTTCTTCCCCAACCTAACCTTTCAACCTGCCAATTTCCATGCATCTTAACCACCAGAAATTACTGCTTATGGTGATTTTCTAAGCTTAGCTTAGATGTGACACAAGGCCAAATATTTGGAGCACCCATTGAGGATCGAACTCACTATTCAATCGTCATGGATCTAGCGATACAAGTATTACATCCCGCTGAAGTGCCCTAATTATTGCTAATGAATTCTTTCGATTGGTGGCCATATTAAATTTAAAAGGCGTTAATACCGGTTATAATTTGACTCGTACAACTGGAGAATAAAGAATCATAATGCAGAAGATATTTAGAAAGCTATAAATAGAGAAAAACGAGCTAAAATTACAGCAAATTAATAGCCTAGAATGTGAAATTAGGACCGCCACGGAAATGTGTAAGCATTAACTATTATCGAAACTAAATTCCAACGAGAATTAGTCACCATGTTAAAAACCTATTGAAACTTACACGTAAATAACAAGTAAAAAAATAAATAACAAATTGACTTTTTGTTGACGTCATAACTTGAATAGAATGATAAATCGAAAAAAAACCGTTCAACTCATTCTTTACGACACCAAAGTAGCTTTGACCCCTAGATCAAGAGTCCCTAAATGGGCTATACCAAATCCGAAGAGTCTATGAAACATACGGTCGATAGATTTAGATTTAGAGAGCGAAAATAAAAAAATCTAGGAAATAAAAAAAATAGCTAAAGCGGCCTTTAGCCGTCCACTTACAGAAAAGGAAGAACCTGATGACTTATAATTAATAAATTTTATCTAAATCTTAATTACTAATGATCAACCAAATATTAGCGCTCTTTTCAAAGAACGCCAACTTCGTTCCGTCTACTGGAGACGTTAAATGATTAGTAAAAGGCTCATCTGTTTGCATTATCTAAAAATATCCCTCTCATGTCCTATAAGCGTTAGTTAGTCAAGTGTTGCTATAGTCTCTTGGTCGCGAGTTCAATATCAGTTAGTCAAACAATATATATTCTTATTTAACCGTTACAAATAGGCTTGGTTTATTTTGTTTTACGACATATCAACCTCAATGGGTTATTTAATGCCGACAAGATTTTTAGGATGAATAGAATCAGTTTGTAGATCAGGTTTCATCGGGGTATTTTTGTAAAGAGTGTTTTTGTCGAGAATCAAATGTATTGTTGGTTATATCTTCTTTTTTTCAAAAAATTATTGCTGGTAATTTTTTTTTTTTTAATGCATTGCTGGTAATTTTTTTAAATGCACTAACCGTATTGTTGGTATTTTTACTATAAAAACATATTTTTATACTTTCATAATGTTTTGACCCCAGTTTGGAGGTTAACTATTTACAACTGGGACTCTATTAGGTGCTACCGGCCCGGGTCATGGTGGATCTGGGGACAACAGCAAATAGGAGGTGGTTCCATGCTCCTCAAAACCTCCCGATCAGAGGCCTTGCTGCCGGATGTAGTTTATCGTCAAACCCAGGACGAAGAGGAACCGATCTTACGAGAGGAAAGTAACAAAATAATCAATGGATAAAATATTCCATATAACCATATCTTATGGACACCTGAAGATGGTCAGACGGTACTGACCGAAAGGTCACCTCTGTAATAACATCTCTTACACATCAAAGATGATAACAATAGTTCCAATGAGTCGAAGATGTTTTTCTTTTATTTTTATTCATTGTGAATTGACACCAATTGTAACTGGTAGCTTTACAATGGCCTCAGACAAGGATACGTATCTCAGTCGATTAATTAATCCTAAATTAAGTATAAGCGGAAAAGAAATTGAATATAGAATAGGTTGTGCCAGAGGTAGTTTTACACAAGACCGTAAATTGCTACGAAATCAAAACATCAACCTGAAAACTCGAGTTGTGTTCTTAAATAGCCTCGTCAGATCGAGATTTTCATATGGATGTCATGGATGGCGCCAAACCCGATCAGAAATATGTAAAAAGTTAGCTGTATACAACCACTTCCTAAGATAATGGTTAAAAAAGGCTTTGAGTGAGTAAAACGTGAAGGTCTTGGCAAAGATCATTTTCTTTGAACATTGTGGACTGGCGATACAGAATCACAAACAAAGAACTATCAAATAACAGAAGCCCCATCACTTGAAGACTACCAACAGCAGCAACAACTGAAATGGATAGCACGCTTAATTAGAAGAGAAAATAATCACATAATCAAGATGTCAACATTCCACAGCACTTCAAATAAAAGGTTAGGAAGAAAATCCTGGAAAATCTAATAACAGCTTCATTGTTTTCCTAAAAATATGTTTTAAGAGAAAGATTTTATAAATTTCAACTGAAAACAGTACTGACTACTCGGTAAATGAATGCCAAATGTTTACTTATAGGGAAACGGCTTATATTATCATTACCATTTGCACCAAGGAGATCTGAAGAGAACTAGAAGTCTTACTAGGATTTATTACCGGTGGGTACAATCTTAACAATATAAGATACGCAGATGACGCTGTGTTGATGACAAACACGTAATGGAAACTGAAGGGACTTCTACTTAAGGTAAGAAATGAAAGCGAATATAGAATTTTTACTATCTGGGCAATTTTTTAACAGGCGACGGGAAATGGAACACCAAAATTTGAAAGGCACATTGAAATAAAAATGATGATTCCAAAATGAGTCCCTTGACTGCTTCAATCGTCTGGGATCCCTAAGGGCAGAAGAAGCAGACAACCTCCTCCAGGAAGATCTATTGGCTCTCCAGAATTCCGGTATTGTTATGTCCGTCCAATCTTTGACGTTGTCTGACCTGCTTTTGCATTGCCGTCCCGGCTTGCGTCCACCTTCAATTCAACAGTCGGTTTTTTAGTGGCATATAAACAACTCTGTGGGTCATTTAATGTCGAAATCTAAATATTTTGAACACAATTTTATGACTTCAACTAAATACATTTTAAATGCAGCTGCATGCCTTCATCTACAGATAAAATGTATTGTTGGTCGTTTTGCTTTAAATTAGTGGTGCTGGTAATTTTACTCTGAATAGATAGAGACAGTAATTTTACTATAAATAGATATTATTGGTAATTTTACTATAAATAGATATTGTCTGTAATATACTTTCATAGTGCTTTATTTTTGTTTGGGGTTTCATTATTTGCCTATAGCTAGGACCCTCACAGGTGCTACCACACTGGGTCAAGGTGGATCTGGGAACAACAGAAATTAAGTGGTGATTCCATGCTCCTCAAAACCCCCAATCTTTCAATCAGTCTTGCTGCCGGATGCTGTTTATTGTCATACCCAGGAATGCCGTTTCAACAGTGCCTTACATGCTAATCTTGCAGAGGCTGGTATGACGTGACCAAACCATGACATCTTCCGAGGCTTCATAGTGGCAAGAAAAGAAAAAGATTTTTGTTGGCTCACGAGATTTTTTTTTGTTTTGCTCCATATATCGTCATTAGTTTGATGCTCCTAGTATTTTTTCTCGAAAAAAGTTTTATTATTAAAAAAATCTTGTAACAGCATCAACAACAATAAAAAAAGTGCAGCAAAGTATTATAAAACAGGGAAATATTATTCGAAACAAAGATAATAATACTAAAGTGCTATGTATTATCAATTATTCTATATGGCAGTGGGTGGTGGACAATTTCCTCATAAATGAAAAAGAGACTTGAAACAAGAGATATGATCCGATAGTAGGACACTGCGAATGCAATGGACAGTGAATATAAACAACGGTGAAGTTTTAAGGACAATTGGAAAAAGAAGGGCATTTATACTCAGAATCAGAAATAGAGAGTTGACATTTCTAGGACACACAGTGGGAAAAGAAGGGTTTGAAAATTTGACACTCACAGGACATATTGAAGAGGGACGGGGAAAATAAATAGCAATCTCTGTCTATATTTCTGAGATGAACAATTATGATTAATTACATTATTCGGACTGTTATCCTAATCTTCATTGCCATGTTCACGACGTCTCGGCCGTTGTACGCTCCGGGCTTCTTCAGGTGACTGAAATTTCGAACCGGTTCGAAATTCCAATAACCTGAAGAATCTCGCGAACATGGCAATGAAGATGATGATAACGGTCCTAATAATGTAAATAATAAAATAAATAGCGGAACAAGGAAGAGGAGGGACAGTAAAAAGAGAAATGTTGATAAGGGTTACATGATCACCAACGCCCTGAATGGACACAACACAAAGAAGAAGAAGAAGAAGAAGAAGAAGAAGAAGAAGAAGAAGAAGAAGAAGATGTTTAAAAACATTAGAAAGCCTTTATCAATAATTCTCATATAAGCTGTATGTGTGTGTCGTCAAAGAGGTTCGATCACATTACTGTAGTATTCTGCGAGGGGCACCTCGACGTGGTGTAACAGCAAGCTTTTCTCGCTAAAACAGTTATGACTGAGTTCGATTATCACTGGGTGCTCCACACTTTCGGCTTTGTGCCACATCTAAGCTACTCTTAAAAAATAATCTGTAGTATTCTGCGAGAATAGTTTGTTAACAATTACATCTCAGTAATACCCATGAACCGATAAGATTTTTCAATTCTTTTGAATATGCAGTTAACAGCTGGAGTAATAGATTAAACGAATCTAGTTCAAATTTTGACTGAGGATGTTCGCACTAATCAACTTGAAAATGGCATGAACACCCATCTCTCAACATGCCATGTTAGGAATTACTCCGGTAACTCAGTAGAGCCTGGTAGGCTAACTTACAAAGCATACCAAACTTTCTCTCCAGAATCTATCTTACATATCGATGTCTATCATACGTCCAGGCTGAGAATATTGTTGTCACATTTAGTCCGGTCCTCCTGCTGTATATTTAGAGATTCATGATAAGATCCAAAGAAGCATTCTGTTGGTTCAATGAAGAAATAATACCTAGGAGACTAATCGCCAGCAACTAGAGACTAGCTGGAATCTGTTCCAGCTGTGCTGTCGAAATCTCTGCCTTCGGGCAGAGAGGAACCCGGATGAGGGTGTGCCGAATGGCAGAGCCTCGTCCGGGGAGGTAGACAAACCCAAACCTCTTTATGCGGGTTCTACAGGGAATTTTTGCCCGAGCCTACGGACTCGAATGACCCACGTTAAACTCGGTCTTGTGCCACATCTACCCTCGGTTTTGTCTAGTCAATATTCACTGATCGCCAGCAAGTAGCCTAGCTCCATTTATTCGGTGTCTTGCTCGAAAGTGAGACATGGCTGATCCTTGTATCTATTCGCCTCCCCATTAGGGCAAATATGACATAAGGCCGGTTTAATAGGAATCTCCAAATGCTTTCGTGTGTAGAGACACACCTTGCGGAGCGTGACGCAAAGGCTCCAGGCCGCTCATAATATATTCAATGGAGAGGTATCCAAAACTAAACTTCTCTCTATTAATCATCTGAGAGACCCGTCTTTACCTTTCATCAGCATGGCTGATAGTAACCGCCCCCCCCCCAGGAAAGTTGGCTCATTTTTCTCTCCAGAATCTATCTTACACATCTATAAGTCTATTATACGTCCAGGCTGGGAATATTGTTGACACATATGGTCCGGGGCTCATGCTACTAATATTTAGAGGTCAAGTCAAGAATTACTTCATGTTGCTGTTACGATATAATCCAGTACAACCTGTCTTCAAGATAACATGGGCTACACCAAGTAACACTTTTTGCTCCTATGAAGGACCCATGTATGCATGATAGGTGGCTAGAAACATCAGAGATGTGATTATATTGAAGGATACTGAGAATACATTGGACTGAACATGTAAGCAACGAGGAAGTTTTAAGGAAAATGAAAACAAAACGACACGTACTTAGAATCAGAAAGAGATAGTTGAAATTCATGAGAAACATATTGTGTATGAGGAAAGAGGGCTTGGAAAATAGACACTCATATGGCATATTGAAGGCGACAGGACAGAAAAAACTACGAGTAACTTACCTAACGAGTTTGTGCAAATGGGGAACAAAGACTGGGAAGGATGCTGAAAAGACAAACCCTAGTAAGAGTTACAAAGGATAGGAAGTTGTGGAGTGCCATGATCGGCTACGTTCTGAAGGGCCAAAAGAAGATCATTAGAGATCAATTGGTAGTATATTTTTGAGTACTCCAGCACCCTCCTTAGTATTCCACTTGATTTTAGTAATGTTGTTTTGGTGGTTTCAAGTGTCAATTCTTTTTTTTTTTTAAACTTTAATATCAATCCAAGCACGCCAGTAATGATGGGTATGGGGGTTATCTTTATATTATATTTGTTTCTTTTTAAGTGTTTTCCCGCATAATTTAGATATTTTTTCAGCTTTTCAAATCGATTTTAATGTCTTGTCTTGAAACAGCTATCGGACAAATATTTTTTCTTGTTTACCATGATTAGATCTGAACTTCTGGTTTTGGATTATGCGATCCATTTGATTTCAGAATCCCAGATATTTGATGGTTTTATTCAAAGAGATTCTGTTTTGTGTATATTCCATTGGTTTCTATGGTAAAATTCTCATCCTCAATCCCTTTCCTGATCGATCATGTCTATTTTCTACTTAGTTGGAAACAACGCTACGGTCACACGTTTATTCCACAGTTTACATTTGCTATTCGGCTGTTTACTGCCTTTATAATAATTAGTAAGACTTTATTTTTCTCTCTTGAAATGTCCTCCGCGTATCCTTAAGTATGTAATCTCACTGGTAATTTATTTTGTCTGTATTTTACAATGTCTATGAATTTTTTATTACTTTTTTGGATTCTCGTTTAAGATTTTTCAAATTTATTCCTTACCAATGTCGGTTTTTCTGTCATTTTTTACTATTAATTCCGATAAACATTAATTCGATCAATGTCATCTCTTTATGTTTTGGGATAAACTGATGATTCAAATTTATCGGATGCAATTTCGCCATTGTTCATCGACATTATATTCAGTGTTGTTCACCATTATTCCACACGCAACTTATAAAATGATTAATTTAGTAATGTGATTTAACGAGTAATTAAATCAAAATTAATGGATCTTTTATCATGATATATAGGCGGTTATAAAAAAAAATGTGTAATGTTTTTAGAAAAATAGGACAAACTTTTTTGATTCAATGATATCAAACTTGAATATGGAATTCTCTCGCCCTCTCTTTCCATCTCTCCTCCATTTCTTTTCAAAATCTAAATGTATAAACACTGATCATTTAAAGAGCATGCTTCAATAAATAAAGGCCAATGAATGATATATAAAAAAACGGCATTAAAAGATACAGTAGAAAATGCAACAACACCTAATGAGGACAAAGGGCTTGGAGAATTTAGCACTCACAAGACATAATAAAGAAAAGGGAAGCAGAGGAAGATGACCACACTTTGTAAATGGATGGCAAAACAGGAACTGTAGAGGATACAAAAGGGGCAAATATTGTTAAATAATAGTTTAGCGGACTATTATTTTTAGGGGGAAGTGTATCTCAGTTTCGACTTGGGGTGGTTGACCTTCGAAGTCAGATGCATGACATAATAAGGAAGTCTATGTTGATTGGCTGCGCTAGCGTGGGAATGATAGATACAGAAAGGTTTTTCAGTGAGTTGTTCTTGACCGTCAAGCGATGTAGACATGTTTTCTTTCGTGCCTAAAACGGCTCCCCAGTGAGGGAGGGGGCGATCCCCACTGTATGTTTAGTACATGTCGACATTAATAGAAATAGATAAGTTAGCATTCTCCATGTTGGAAGTATTTGATCTCTGGACCCAAAATATTTAGAGACCACCGGCCGAGAGAAGACGAGAGAGAAAGAAGGAGAATGCAACAATATTATTTAGAGATACGAATGAGGGAAAGATGTGGAAAGACATGATTTCATACCCGCTGAAAGTACTGGATGCCTAAATGAGGAATAAGAAGAAAGATATGTGATGGGTGACTTGTAAGAAGACGAAATCGAATAGAAGGACTGATTAAAATAATGCGAAAGTGTTAAATTTTTTTTTAATCAGTCCACCCCTAACAAAGTGATAACTGCAACTAAGATGTTACTGGGAGTGAAAGAGAATGAAAAGGATTTAGAAGGAACCGGAAACCCAATTCTGAACAGGAAACAAGGGATAAACCTCTACTCGTGTTAAAAAAAACAAGGAAGAGTGGGAAACGGAAGATAGGTTTGCCTATCTACTCGTGCTTTAGAAAATTCGAACGTGACCCAACAAAGTCAATCGGCCACAAAAAAATTTTGCTATCAAACATGATGCATTTATCTATTCGTTTTGAAAGCAGAAGTAATTTTTTTCGAAATAATCATTCACTCTGAAGTGTCAAAGAATTTACTGCGAGTCTTTACCCGAAGAACGGCAGCAACAGCAGGCTATTAGAATAGTTGTATAGGTCTGTCTATCCAAGCAAGCTACGCAGGTTTTTATAACTTAGTTGCCTCTTTCAGGTCTGGCAGCTGGGAATTTAGTCAGGTTTAGAAAAATGTCGAATTATGCTCAACGGAAATCTAAAGAACTATGGAGCAATGGTGTACTTGGAAGTCATTCAAGTGTTTCTGAGAGCACATACGACGTACGACGGTGGCTACGTTGTTGGAATATCACACTGGAAGATATACCAGTTGCACGTGTCCGGGGGGGGGGGGCTTTGTGTGTGTGTGTGTGTGTATGTGCGTGCGTGCGTGTTTGTGTGTGTATGTGTGATAGGTAAGGTCTCCAATCGTATAAAACAAATTTTAGACCAGATAGACCAAGAAAAAGTGGTATCAAAATTATGTAAAACTATTTCTCACCAAAGTTATAAGTTTATTTGTCAACATCGTCCCTGTTTGGTAGTACGGACAGGTTTTCCAAAACGTTCTCTCGCATTTTGTTCCATTCATGAGAGAAAGAGTTTCTCTTTTACTGTTGATCCAATTTGCGTAAGACATTCTTCAAATTCGATACCGGACGGAACGTCTTCAAATCACCAATTTCCATTTCGGAGTCAACTAGAAATGATGGTGCCAATTATGGACTTTTACTGGCGCGGGGTGGGGGTGCAATTTCAGTTTTCTCACCGTTGACTGCAATCCGGCCTTACGCAATTGTGATGCAATAAAAATTTTATCATTTCGGGCCTTGTTCTTTCGATTCGCGTGCAACTCACGACTAACAACCGAAATGATATTAAGCATGCTTGAACGGTCATTATAGGCTATGGAATAGTCTCACACACACATACACACACACACACAGATATATATATATATATATATATATATATATATATAATTCCAGGGAGAATATAAACCCAGGGAGCTCAATGTAATAACAGAGCAGATGATAATTAATTAAGAAATCGGAGACTTCAGAAAGCCATGGTAATATTTTATTTCGCAAAATCGAGACTTCGATTTCGCTTCATTAGACCAGACGGTCTCAAACACTGAACGGATTCAAAATTCTTCCAGGAACCAAACGAAAAACGAAAATTAACAGAAGTTGTTTTTTAAAATAGTTCTAAAAGGTGGGAAAGGAAAGGGAAAAGGTAAGTAGGGGGATATGTCTCTAGAAAATGAGATAGTTGGAGTGACCTCTGATTCACCGGGCAGAAGAAAGATGTGGAGATTAGGTATCAATAGAAGAACAAAGAAAAAAGAAAGGGAAAAAAAGGAGAAAAAATGTGAGAACGAGAGAGGAGAATCACAATTTGAAATCTTAAGTGTTAAGGTTGGATATATTTGAAGATTTATTTATAAGTCGCCATATATATCCGGGTAATTTTTTTTAAAAAAATAGGTTATCAATAAAGTTAAAATAACATAATGAATTTTCAAAATAATTTAAAGATGATCATTTAAAGTGAACAAAAACTAAAATAAGGACAAAACAAATGTCACTAATATCTGTATACATACATATTCCCACGCAAACCTAATCCGTATACATCCACATATATATAAACACAAACACCCAAACACATTATATACAAAAAGTATATCTAGGTATAAGGTATATATATATATATATATATATATATATATATATATATATATATATATATATGTATATAGGTAGGATAGGCAGGATGTGTGTGTGTGTGTGTGTGTGTGTGTGTAACGAATGCATGCCTGCAATTTTCGACGGATTTGCACCAAAATTTATATGCACATACTCCAAGTTAGTGGAAGGCCAAGACTGGCTTTGTATTTCACAACTCCCATCGATAGTGAAAATAATCGATTTTTTCATGCTTCTATGGCAGTTTTCATGTAGTTTGCTGCCATTTTCTACTGGCCTGAGTGGGAGCCAATAGCTGGCTTCCACGAATAGGCAGAAAAATTCTGTTGGCCAGCATGAGAGCCAACAGCTGACTGACACGAATGTTAACTAGCATGCTAGCATGCAAAAAAAATCGATAGCTGCATTCGTCACAAGTGGGAAAAATTTAAATCTGCATGGCACTTTAATCCAATTGCCTCATTCGCTTGCTTAAACTCAACGTTGATTCTGATTCCGCAGAACTGGGTTGGGTGTGAAAAAGTATTTGTTGTTAACATTCTTTTTTTCATTCGGTTTTTCCAGTTACGAGTCCTTTTTTAAAGCTGATCGTTTTGTGTTCATTTTGTTTAGTTCTTTTTTCGTAACAGATTTAATGTTTAATATAGAACTTAGAAAAAATTTGCAGTGTGAGATAGGCAAGAACTAAGGCATGTAACAACACCAGCGCGGCAAAGGGCACTCCTTTAATGGCAAGGAAGGGCAAACATATTTTAAGTCAAGTGATAGCAATTGCTGTATGAGTCGTACGATTTTTGAATCAAGCTCGGGCAACGCCGGGCCGTGCTGCTAGTATCTATATATATATATAGTGTTTAATGATTTTATATTTATCAGAGAAGTGGGTACAATATTGGCAATAGCGCGTTTGTAGATCTAGAGAGTGTGGACAATAATTATTACTGCATGTTGACTACAGGCCTCAGTGCAATCTCCAGGCTGAGTCTTGGTTTAACGATAGCATTGAAACCAACAGTCACATTACAGTGTATATTCATATGTCCACACTAAATTTTTTTTTTTTTTTTTTTTAAGCATTTCACCCCAAGCAAGGCGGGGAGCCACTAGGACGCAAGGGGTTACAGAAAATAGGAAGATCAGATAGGAGTGATAGAAGAAAGGATGAGGGTAGTAGATAGATTAAGGCAACTGGAGATGTCGATTGACATTACACTTGAATAGCTGGAGATTATAACTCTCAGGGAAACAGGAGAAGGGAAGAGAGTTCCACAGGCGAGAGGTGCGAGACATGAAGCTATTAGAGTAGAAGAGATGGCTACACTTAGGAGTTTCAACAGTGAAGGGGTGAGAGCGGGATGCCAGCCTCGAAGGGCACTTGAACTCATGAAGTTTGGGAACCAGCGAATGCAGTTCCTCGGAGCAATTTCCATGAAAGTATTTGTAGAACAGACAGAGGAGGCGACGGTGCGTCTGTGAGAAAGTGACTGTAGACGAGACGCCAGGGCAGGGCCAACCATATTGCATATCCGCTTCTGGAGCCTATCAAGAACCCTGAGGCAAACAGAAGGGCGCCAGACCATATATGGCAGCAATACTCCATGCAAGGGCGAATTGTGGATTTGTATATCTGGAGGATCGACTCAGGGAGAAAAACTTCCTAGCACGACTCAGGGAGCCAACTTTCCTCGCAGTGGACGAGGCAATTGACTCGATGTATTTATTCCATCTCAGGTCAGCAGTCAACGTGAGACCGAGAAGCCGCAGAGAGTTGCTCTCGAGAAGTTGAGCGTCAGACATTCTAATGGAGGGAAGGGAAGGCTTTCTGTGGTGATTAATAGAGAGCAGTTTTGTCTTCGAAGCATTGAAGTTGACCAGCCAAATCATGCCCCAGTTCACAATCGATTGGAGGTCCTTTTCGAGGCGCACGGCAAGGTGAGTTTTGTCAGCGAGGCTGGATTTGTTTTTGAGGCAGGAATAAATTGTGGTGTCATCCGCGTAGATGCCGACTTGAGAAGTTACGGCGTCAGGAAGGTCATTTATATAGATAAGGAATAGAGTGGGGCCTAGGATGGAGCCTTGAGGAACACCTGCGTTCGTGGGGTAGGAACTGGAGGAGAATCCGTTGTGAACGACCTTCAATTCACGGTTTGACAGGAATGATTGTATTACGTTATATAATTGACCCGTAATGCCATAACCCTGGATCTTGCGGAGAAGGCCGGCGTGCCAAACCCTATCAAATGCTTTGGAGATATCTAGTGCCACGGCTCGGGCTTTCCCGTTATTTTGGAGAGTTCGGTAGACTGTTTCCGTGATGGCTGTGAGCACATCGGCTGTACCTTATGCCATAACAACACATGAAACATAACAGTTGCTCACCGTAGTACCTTGTCTGTCGTTTTTAATGAAACATGCATAAAGGAGGGATTGCTGCATATATATATATATATATATATATATATATATATATATATAAGGGAGATATTAAAGTTGTTCCAACGAGAGAAAAGTGTATATTTTATAGAGTAGAGGGAAGCTGCAAAAGTTTTTGGTTATAATGTGATTTTTTTAAATATATATTATACTTTATTTTCCATATTTTTCCTACACGAGTTTCGGGCTTTGCGACTTTCATCAATGGAAGAGTGGTTATTTGTACATATTATTTAAAGGAATTCATTTTTACTCATGTTTTCCGATACACTAGACACAAAAGGCAATGGTTAAATATCGGAAAATATAAGGAAAAATTAATTCCTTTAAATAACCACTCTTCTTCTGATGAAGGACGCAAGACGCAAAAATATGGAACATGAAGCATAATGCATATCTTAAATATCCATATTAGAACCAAAAATGTTTGCAGCTTCCTCTATTCAGTAATATATATATATATATATATATATATATATATATATATGAAGAAATATAGTCTTAAGATGTGCTATATTTATGGGATAAAGTGCTCAATATCAGAGATAGAACGTGTGTAAATATAAAAGTGCTAGATGCAATCGTCAGGCATGACGATTGCATCTAACATGAAACAGACTCTAAATGTTGACTTCTATATTCACATTTATATATATATATATATATATATATATATATATATATATATATAAATATATATATATAAAAGAAAAATGTTACCTAATAATATACATACTTATACTTGATGTGAAAATAATTCTACATACTGTAAGGGATTCTAATACATTTATTTGTTCTTAAAAGAAATATAGTATATTAAAAATTGAAAGTGAAAATATTTTTCAAATCGTAGTTAAATAAAACGTATTGTAACCTAAACACTCCCCTCCAAAAAAAAAATCTTTAAATATACAAATAGAAAAGAATTTTTGCCGTTAACAATAAAATTTAAAAAGAAAATCCAGACGACATGCATTTAACGGATGTCAGATTTCATTGAAAAATACATCCCTACCCCCTACCAAAACGTAATAACTGATATATCAAAATACAGCCATAATGAACACGCAAACACCCCTTGTCTGGTTGAATTGGATTTCTCTGTATCCTTGGAAACGTGAATTATGATTTTAGCTGTGTCTCTAAAACCCTGTAATTTTAAAAGTCACTCCAAAATTCGCTTGAGGATGAAATAGAACTAAGGTCTTTAATTTAATAACAAAATTAAATTCGGAGCTTTCAGCTTCCATTTTTGAAACATGGTTATAACTGTGTAGCGAAAAGAACAATATTTTAAATCAATTTATATATATATATATATATATATATATATATATATATATAAGTGAATATATATATATTGTAAACGTTATATTTAGTGGATACACGTGTTTGAGCAGACAGCTATGTTTTTTAAACGATAATTGTGGTTTTCTGGTCTGAGATTTTGGAAGTCTTTTATATAGCAAATGTGCCGTCGCTTCTGTAGCGGAAACCATCGTGTAGCGCAACGTGCTTTTCCACTGTTCAACCGCGAAGGACATTCATGGCGAATAAAGAGTCAATTATCCTCAATAAGGAAAGTGCATCTCGCGTTATGCTCTTTCGAATCCCATATCTGCTAACTGTATCAGAAACATCAATAAAGTAGTTTCTAAAGAATTAATATAATAATATTAATGTTTTGGTAACACAGAATAAATAAATAGATAAACAATTTTGGGCTCATTTTTTTCTTCTTCCCCCCCCCTTTATGGACCTAGGTAACCTTTCGGCCAACGCTTCTTCAGGAGCCGATCGTTAGCAGAGCTGACGTAACGAAATTGGTCTGCAATTATGCGTAAACTGGAGATAACGTTGGAACATGTCTAAAACAAATTTACGATTAAAATAAGTACGTAAACAAGAACCATTGTAAATAAACCAGCAAGAGCATAAAACGGTAAAGGAGTCGCCCACTAACCTCCAAATAAGTGACGGGACCGCAAAAAGTACTTTTGCCTGCAAAAAGATGGCAACTATAATTTAAGACAAACGGCTTCTAAAACTAGCAAATGGTGCTTAGACCTACCTTTATACAAAATAAAGAATGAATCAGTCGTGAAACAAGACGAGCACCTCTCATTCTCCAATAGGTGGTGTCCAATTGACGAGTCGTGTACAGATTGTGATACACAAGTCTGATTACTTGAATGTAATCTAACAAATTTAGTAACATGTTGGTCCAAGCTTGTTTCTAATCTAAAACTAGTCCGTTCTTTGTACTCAGCCTCGCACTGGCACTTGAACTTGTAGATAACTACTGGTCTTCAGTAAAGAAAGGAAAAATTGGATGGGTGCTTATATGCGGAAATATTCGGTATATATATATATATATATATATATATATATATATATATATATGTGTGTGTGTGTGTGTGTGTGTGTGTGTGTGTGTGTGTGTGTGTGTGTTTATACATTCTTTTTATTGATACAAATATTTAAGTAAATGCCCTGTTTATAATAAACAGTATTAAACAACTCTCGCCTGTGGAACTCCCTTCCCTATTCCAGTTTCCCTGAGAGCGATAATTTCCAACTATTCAAATGTAAAGTCAATCGACATCTCTAGTTGGCTTGATCTATCCATTATCCTTCTCCTCGTCCTTTCCTCTATCATTCCTATCTGATCTTGCTCCAAATTTTCTGTAACCCATTGCGTCCTAGTGGCTTCTCGCCTTGCTTGGAGTGAAACTCTTTAAAAAAAAAAAAAAAAAAAAGAGTTTAGTTTGGGAGACGTTAAAACTGACAAGCTCTCTTTTACTCCAGTTAACAATGAACTTGGAGCCGTTTTGTACATCGGGTACCATCAAGTCTTGTTAGACATATATATATATATATATATATATATATATATCTAATTAAATTAAACGCTATTTAATATATCGTAAACGTTAATTGATTATATATATATATATATATATATATATATATATATATATATATATATATATATATATATGAATGTGTGTGTGTTTTAAGTGTCAGTGCGAGTTTTTGCGTGTTTTTTGCGTATTTTGTCCATATTGGGAGGATTTTAATTTTGACGGTTAGTTTATATTGCATAACAACTTCATATTTATTTGTATCGCAAAGATATCTGGCATGTACAGATAATGAATCATTTGTTGATTTTGAGAGTTTATTAAAATATATCATGCACTTTTCGCTTCAACCCAGTTATCTGATCACCGCCTCTATTTCTTTCTCTCACCCTCCGCTCCTTCTCTAAGAACCTAACTACCAACACACACACACACACACACACACACACACACACATATATATATATATATATATATATATATATATATATATATATATATATATATATATATATATATATTATATTTACGTACGCACATGCGTTTTACTCCATGTGCCAATGAAAAGGGAATAAACACGTTTTTGTCGTGAAATGCTCACGAAAAAAACGCAAAAATATTTTATCTAAAAGTTCACCAAGATGGTGTGTACATTCGGTTTCTCTGCCAGAATGGCGACCAGAGGGGAGCAACATAGCTGTGGAAATAACCAGGGGAGCATGGGACGAAGATTATGATTTTCGCAGAACAGAAAAAATGAAAATAAAAAGAGTTGGATGATTCGTGAAGTGCAGCGCAACTTTTGACCGAAGTGATGACTGTTTTGAGAAGATAAAACTACAGTGCATTTGACCCATTAGCGTGCAACTACAAGCCTTGTTATCAAACTCTTCATTCTTCTTCTTCTTCTTCCTCTTCCTCCTTCTTCTTCTTCTTCTTCTTCTTCTTTCGCCATCTTTTCCCATCTCTTAATCTTTAACTTCTTCGACTCGCGATCATTTCCAACACCCCGTCCATACCATTTTTATTCCGTGTCTGCAAAGTTTTCATTTGCATGTGTGTGTGTGTGTGTTTTTTTTTTTTCTTTTTTTTTCTTTTTTTTTTGCGACAATTTGCTTCTTTTGCTGCCGCTTTTAACGCTGCTCTTGTTTACACATTCTAGTCTTTGTCAATTAATTCTCACTTTTTTTTAACACCTCATAAATAACTTGTCATTTTTTTAACACTTGCTCCCTTGTTCCCGGTTCCCGCCACTTCTTCTGAAAGAAAGAATTGCTTTCGCTTTTTTTTTTTTTTTTTTTTAATAATTACAGCATTATCGGTTCACTTTCTCTCTTCTCACTTACTATTTTATACAGATATATATTCATCCGTTTCCTCGCTTTCTTTCACCAACTACTGTACATATACGCATAGATAGATAGATAGAAACTTCCCCTATGATAAGAAAAGACACTGAAAAGTTCACAGCCTGGCCCTCTTCCAAAAAGCTGATTAAATAACCAAACATCTGGTGTTTATTTTATTGTTGTTGTTTAGATGAGCTCCTTGGACCGGTCGAGAACTTTTCCGTATCCATTTTGTATGGAGAACGCGCTAGATATTCGACGAGACCTTTAGTATTAATGTCATGCGACATGCGCCCAATTTTAATATACTAACTTTCTGCTTTTTTTAATTATTTCACTCTAAGCAAGGTGGGGATGCCACTAGTAGGCTTCGGGTTAAAAGGCGTGAACGCGAAAAAGAAGACTGAGAATAGGGAGGATTGGGAAAATGACAGCAGTTGAACAGGTTTCCAAGAAGGCACAAGATGGCTATTTTAGTTATCAGAGAAACAAGTAAGTGAAAGAGAGTTCAACAGGCGGGAAGTGAAAAGAAACTGTGGGAATAAAAGTGACTGTTGCATTTAGCCATTTCAAAAGTAAAAGAGCGGGACCTAAATGCCAATCTAGTCGCACGCTTAAATGTATGTAGTCGTGTCACGAGAAGAAAAAGTTCGTCAGAGCAGTTGCCATGAAAATATTTGTAGAAAAGACATAGATAAGCCACATCATGTGAGTGAGAAAGTGACTGAAGTTGAGATGACAAGTTAGAATCGATTATATTACAGATCCTCCTTTGGATTTTATCAAGAATCCCGAGATCTACAACAGGATCACCGAGCCAGATTTGGCAACAATATTCAACGAACGAACGAATGTAGATTTGTAAATATACATGACTCTTGCCAGATGTATTGAGAGCATTTAAATGGCTGCTTACAATCTGACACGGGAAATGAAAAGACTTGCCGTGCTCGAAATACTAGTAGCCAAAAGCAACAACTCGGAGATAGCTAGCTTCTTCAAAGTGAACTGTAGAAATGACAGGTGGCTCTACGATGTGTAATCTGTGGTGGTATTGGGTGTCATGACCAAGGAAGCCATGCCAGTTAACCTTTTTCCTCAATGCCTCGGGATCAATGCCAAAGTCTATATTATGTTGCTGTTCATAAAGGTCAAACTCTGGATTAAGTTTCTGGTGGTATACATTATAGGCCATATTTTGGGATCACCTTCTATATTTCAGATAAACAACTAAAACCGAAGATTGCATGCTTTTTAAAAATGTTAACTTCAAACTAAAGGGACTTTCTCCAATTAACAACCATTCTGATCCATTATCACCCCACCTTCATCCACCGCTCAACCAAGCTTACATCACCTGGTATTCTCAAACGGTCACCCATCTAGGCAATGACCAGGCTTGACGTTGCTTAATTTAGGTGCTCTTATGGGAAACGTTGTTTCCATGTGATGTAGCCATAAGCCCAAAGGGACCTTCTCTTTCATTAAGAGATTTATCATATATTCAATGATAATAGTAATAACGAAATTAACACATATATTATGCTTATTCGGTCAAGCTTACTCCGACATTCATGAGTCTATCACGCCAACCATCACGGTCTTGCATCAAGGTCGGAAGGTCATTAGGGTGGCAACTTGTGTCATTACATATTTGGTCAAGGTTGTTGGTTGTTGGATGACCAAACTGTCTTGTGCCATGGCTAGTTGTCCAAGGCAGTAGATCACTTGATTTGCTCACAGTGCCCTGCAAAACGCATTCTGCGTTCACGTAAGATTGTAAGAATATCAGGGATGGGTCCATAGCGTTGTGCTTTTGTTATACCATACGTATGGACTACAATGGGTACGTCCCAATCCGTACAAATACAGTAGAATATGTATGTGGTAGTCATTGGGATTCACTGTTGATTCCCCTTGATTCACTCCGAGCTCACCCCTATCAGTTGATTCACTTCTAGCTCACCCCAATCAGTTGATTACTTACTATATGCCGCTGGCGAATCTTTTATGCTGTTTTTGTTATAAATATTATCCTTCTATTTCAATCTTCGTTTTGTTTATTCTTATCCAGCAACCTTTTCCTAGGTTACAACATTTTGTCGACGAGGATTAGCCAAAATACAATAGATTTAGGTAGATGTATGACACTCAGAATCCCAGTGTAGGTCCCATCAAGCTTAGATTTCAGGTTTTAGTTAATGTCAAAGCAGTGGCGCCATATATTTTAACCGACTCTACAGTGACGCGAAAGGTCGTTTGACGTTGTCTGGTAGAACATATTTCCAGATTATATCCATTTTACTCAGGGTGGCACTGGCTTTAGCTATGCGAATTTTCACTCCGTTTTCAGGAGTAAACAGTTTAAATCAACTGCCATAGTAATGTAGGATGACAGTCTATTGTAGACGGATTTACAGGATAAAATTAAGCCATTATTTTATGGAAATTCTTTAAAGTTCTTTTTGCCTAATTTACTTTGCAGGGTAAATCTTTGCATCGACTTGTGCTCACGTTTTTTCACTGAGATGAAGTTGAGTGATCATATTGAAACAATTGCTAGGTCAACTGCTGGAAAAATTGGTTCACTGTGTCGGGACAGATACTTTTTCTCTTAGGAATCCTTCTTGAACATTTATAAATCTACCATTCTTCTGTGCATTGCATAATGCTGCCAGTCTAGTCTAGTGCTCCTGCTATATATCACAAAATTCTTTAAAAAATCCAAAGGGTCTGTAATGTAACTGATCCTGACACGGCTTCCCTCTGTCATTTCTATAAATATTTTCATGAGTTTTGATGAGTTTTCCTCCTTGGTACCTTGACTGTGTGAATTTAAGCATGATACTAGACTGGCAATTAGGTCTCATCGCGTTACTGTTGAAATAGATGTAATTGTATGTTCTATTCTAATAGTTTCTTTTCTCACACTTCTCATCTGTGGATCTCCCTTCCGCTTTCTTGCTTCTCTGCCACCCACAATCTTCAAATAATTAAATACAATACCAATCACCATCTTATATATCATTTATATATCATCTACTAGATATCATGAGATTCTTTAAAAAATCCCAAGAAGGGGGTATGTAATGTAATCGATCCTGACGCGGCTTCACTCTGTCATTTCTATAAATATTTTCATGATTTTTATGAGCCTTGTGCCAAAACTGCATTAATTGAAGAATACTACTAGATTGGCAATTAGGTCTCATCATTTTAATTTCGAAATAGCTAGATGTAACTGTATGTAATGCTAGGGATAGCGGATTTAAAATTTTAAGTAACACTCTTATCTACCCGATAAATTCGAATTCCCCACACTAATAGGCTAAATACTGTCAGCATTTTAACTTAGTAAGAGTTAATTAACACAAAAAAAAAAATGAAAATTACTAATGATTAGACCCAGAGGATGTCCCCAAACTTTTGGTTTATATTGTATATTTCATCAGGCTTCTGCTGCATTCGGCTTGACCCACGTGATCTAGGAATGGATGGCAGTGAATTATCATGACCCTGTCACTACAAACATTTGACCTCCGAACTCTCTTGATTTTCATATCCTAGTCTACTATGTCCTGGGCGTCTTTAGGAGGAAAACATTCCAAGGGTTCCACAATAACAAAAACTTAGCTACCATCGTGTATATACTAGTCAGCATGAAGGAGAAACGACTGATTCCGGGACCGCATTGACCCCCTCTTTTCATAGAAGAGCTTTTTTCTGCTAAGTTGAACATGCGACTAATTTAAAAAAAATATATACTGTTGATCAACTTAAAAGGTATGAATCCATCTACTCCCCAAGCTAAATAGTAGAACTTGTATCTAGAAAAATCATTGTTATTACTGAAAAATATTAATACAGCATTCACTCGCAAAAATACAATTTAGGATAGGTTTCCGTTTTAAATAACTCACAAAGGGGTTGATAGTAATAAAAAAAACAAAACAAATAATCAACCAATCAAAACATGTCTATTAAGATATATATATATATATATATATATATATATATATATATATATATATATATATATATGCATCGTACACACACACAGACGCATACATACACACACACAAATACACACACAAAGTGGACATTGATGTTAGGACCCAGCAGCTTAATCTGTTTCATGCTTGCAGGTTTCAGGCCATGAAGATTGCGTTTAAGCATGAAACAGACTGCCGCCGCTGGGTGTTGACCCTCTCGCATCACACTTGGATACGTGTATAACAGTGTTGTATCTTGAGTAGAGGTCTGACTCGATATGCGCGTGTCCATAGTCAAAGTAAACGTATTCCAACGATCTGTGTTGACACATCTGGGATGGCACTTGCTCTGATCAGATTCATACGTCGCTCAGTCACCTACTGCTATCAGCCAAAGCCGGTGTGACCGTCCAGAACCTGGTCTACAGTCGTGAGAATGTTCATTTGAGCACGTTCGCCAACATTGAAGCACCACTGTCACGACACGCCGAATATACGCAGCAATTATGCGAAATATTCATCCCTTCTTCGGATATCTCACAATCCGAACGATTTCAAACAGTTCTTATTATATTAAAAAAATGCGTCTTTGTGGAATGATACGCGTCTGCACTGAACTTATTTTTAGAACACTGGACTTCATCACTGTATTCGTCACCGTCTAAAGCTTAGGAACAGATTGTTCACTGGCTTAGGATTTACTGCGTCACAAGATGTCCGTAAATTTGAAAATTTTATCAGAATGTCTACTACCCGCAAGCATACACATACCGTACCCAGTTCAAAATCATCATCTTCCTTCAGGATGTAGCAATTTTATTTTCCGACGGTACATATATATATATATATATATATATATATATATATATATATATATATGTGAGTGTGTGTGTATATATATATATATATATATATATATATATATATATGTATATATATATATATATATGTGTGTGTGTGTGTGTGCGTGTGTGTGTTGTTCGCAAGCAAGCATTTATTTGTTTTTTACTTCCTTTCTTTAAACTGTTTTTCGTTTTAATTTTCAGACATGAACATGTTTTTTTTTTGTTTTTTTATCAACAGAAAATAAATTCTGTTTGTATTTCTATGATGAGGTATTGTAATTATTTATACTTTTTACATTCACGCTTTTTAACGCATTTATCCACTGGGCCATGTATCCTCAAGGAAGCTGAATCGAGTGACTTGACAACAAATAGTCGTGAGTTCGATATCTGGCTACAGCAGAGGTGAACAAAAACTTAGAGTTAAAAGGGAGATAACTGACACTGAGACATCCGGAAGAGGAATGGCATGGCACGTAAAACTAGAACAATCTGCCCCGGTGGACGAAATAGAGGACCCAGCTCGAAATCCCAATCAACTGAAGAAGGCCGAAACGTCGTGAATATAGTAACGAAAACGAGGATAACAATCCGAATAGAGTAAATAGTGTAAAGAAAATAATTTCGCTTGTAATTTTTTTGATATATTTTATTTGCAATCTCTTTATTTCTTCTTACATTTGTTTGTCTTACTTTTTTTCTCTTAAGAAATGCAGCGTTAATTCTTTTCTTTTTCTTTTTCTTTTCTTTTCTTTTACTCCTTCTTAATCATTCTTTCTCTCTCATTCTCTTTCTCTGTGACTTTTTCTCTTTTTTTCTTTTGCTTTGCTTCTGACTGCCATATCTCTTAGCGCGCATCCGTATTGCACCACAAATATCGAATTTTATACATTTGCATTATAATAACAGTGGAAAATCGATAGCCCTATTTGTTCTTTCAGTAATAAGGAAACATTTTCTCTTGGTTAAGCAACTGAACCGGGAACCAGACATAGTTCAAGAATCAAGCCTTTAACAATTTCGTAAACAACACAGACCGCTCTAATTCTGTAAGGATTGCAAAATCCACGATACCCACGCCAAATAAATTCAACAAACATTAATTGCTGAGATGGAAGAAATATTAAATTAAAAATGTAAATTATCTTTACTTAAATGAGAACATGATAAATTTTAAACAAAGTAATGGAAAAGACATGAGACTCGGTCGCTAGTTAGAGACCCCGCTGATTGGCCTTGTTTACTCTTTTATTTTCTTGTGCATTTTTTTTCTTTCTTTTTTTTCTTCTTTTCTTTGTAAAAGATCATATCGCCCCAAATCTGGGGCACCTCGACGTGATGTAATGGTTAGCAAGCTTATCTTGCTATAATCTTTTACGACTGAATAGTGAGTTCGATCCGCATTGGGTGTTCCATACTTTCGGCCTGGTGTCACATCTAAGATACGCTTAGAAAATCACCATATCACCCAAATCTATCAGTTTTAACGGACCGCGACCTCTGCCTCTTCGCTGTAAAAGTTTGAAATGAACGTTAAGATAAGTATGTGATATCCGAAAGAGATTCAATAGCTGCAGATATTGTTCCGTTCAAACTACTCCCCGGTATTTTGAAATAGGTGTTTATCATTTGTTTCCTTTTTACGACTAGGTTTCCGGTTCCTTCTAAAGTCTTCACGATCGTTTCCGCTTCCGGTAGCCCTTTGTGTCTTAGGGGCGTTATCGACTTGCTTTGGGTGAATCGATTAAAAAAAATATATTGATTGACTAGTTTGGTTTTACAGAATATCAAACATTTGTGGGTTATTTGCATTAGCATCTTTCTAGGGTAACAATGGTTTTTCCAGGTGCAACTTCTACTACTTAACCCATAACTAGAGAAGAAGATGGATTCATACCTTTTCCAAAGGTATTTACGCATAAGCGAATGTAACGAGTCGGTGTTGATTTCGAACTCTGTTCTCAGATTTCTCATTCTCAGCCGCTATCCATTACACCACCTGCACGACTTCTCCCAAAAGGGAAATAGTTTAATGGAGACTGAGGTCATATTGCTAGGGATAGGCTGGATGCATGGCGTAAGAGGTACAGTGGAGTAATGTATTGCGGCTCAGATTGAAGAATCGAAGCCGAGTTCGAATTCCAGTCGAATTCCTTACATTCACTTAGGCACAAATACATTTCGGAAAGGTAGGGATCCTCCAGCTATGGGTTCAATAGTAGAATTTAAATCTGGAAATTCTCACGGAACCGAGTAATATCTTAGTAAAAAAGGTCAGTAACTAAAATCTTAATCTTTTTACAATTTCTAAAATAGGATTTTAAATTCTTTTAAAATTAATGATTCTCATTTTTTTTCTACAAATAACAACAAAAATTGCTGCTATTAATATTTTATAAGTTTTATTTTCTAAGATTTTACTTCTAAAGAAACCTAAAAACTATGTCCTTTTTTTTTTTTGGTCGAATATTCAATTATTTTATTGTAAGCGAGTGCTTAGAACGTTCGATTTCTGACCATGAAACCAAGTTTCGAAACTGACTATGATCGATTTGTCAGAAAGATATCGGTGTGGAGGCGATACCACCTTTGCAAAGCCCCTGAAAACCATACCGAACCTTTGATCTAACCCTCATGAGTGAAATTGGGTAGCACGAAATCACAAGTCATCGTGACCGAGGCTTTGAGCGTGCTGGCCTTGTTCAGACTGTTGCTTATGCGAGATAACGCGCACTCTCACAGACATTGTAACTGAAGCCGTGACGTTATTGTTATGCTAAAAAATGTTAATACCCTTGGAAATAGTATGAATCCATCTCTTCTCCTCACCACCACCATCTATGGGTAAATAGTAGGACAAACTGCGTTCTATAGTCTTGGGTGGCAACCGTTCTAGGAGAGGGACAACTCTAAATTCAAACCAGCCTAATGACGGTTGGGCTGCGTCAAGCCACCTTACCCAAGATACACCACTTCTAGTTCAGCTACAGTGCGCGTGGTGCCTCTCCGATTCTAATCTTTTAAGTGACTCGTGATCGTGATATTTTTGGACAGCAAGGACCAACCGAAATTCGGTTATGCTGTAACAGATCACCTACAGTAGGCAACTCCCGTAGAGAGGATTGCAGACAATCTTTTTATGAAAGTCCTGATCAGAGATTTTGTATCAGTATAGAGGCGCCAGAGATACAAGGATATCTTTAAAAGGATCACCATCTTTTGTGGAGCCAACCAGCATTAATAGGCAACAAAGACTGGAACCGAGGATACAAGGTCGGAACAAAGTTCACCAGGTCAGCTCCTTCGTCAAAGCAAACCGTAGAACAAGCGTTGACAACGCATGACAGGAGCTTACTCCAGTTGCCTGACATTCTCTCGGAACAGAGGAATATCTTAGTAAATATTTGTTTGCTTAAAAAGGGGACAGTTTACCATTAGAAAACGTATTTACTGTCCTGGTCTGGCGTCTCGGCTTCAGTCTCTACTTCATTCACCTCATCAGTCTCGGCTTTAGTCTCTTTCCCACCGCCGTAAGGTTGTCTTACTGTGCCTTTTCTATAAATACTTTCATGATAAATATTTGAATGAGCTCTTCGTTTTGGTCCCTAGACTCTTTGAATTTAAGAATAGTACTAGATAGGCGCTTAGGTCCCATCAGTTAACAGCTGAGCTGGCTAGATATAGACGGAAGTTCTATGCTAACAGGTACTTTTTTGCGCATTCTCGCTTGCGGAACTCCCTTCCAGCTTCATGCTTTCCAGACAACATTAATCTGGAAAAATGTAAATACAATATCAGTCGCTATCTACTGTCCTGATTACTCTTCTTTTGTTCTTGCTCCTTAGCAATGTCTCTGTTTCTAACTCTCCTACACCCGATACCGCTTGTGTCTTAGTGGCTTTATTGCCTTGCTTCGGGCGAAATAGATTAAAAAAAAGGTCAATAACTAAAATCTTAATCTTTTTACTATTTCTAAAATAATATTAAATTCTTTTAAAATTCATGCTTCGCATTTTTCTACAAATAACAACAAAAATTGCTGCTATTAATATTTTATAAGTTTTCATCATTTTTTTCTAGAATTCATGTAATTTCTGTTTAAATATATGTATGTCTTTGAGATTTCCGTGTGGAAAAATATGTGTATAAATAGAATAAGGGATGCAGACGAAGTTTGACAACTGTGTTATTAACTTGATTATATATTGAAAACATTGATATTTTTTGTGTTAATTTATAAAATTTTATTTCTAAAGAAACCTATGAGTCTTTTTTTGTTTTGTTTTTTTTTGGTGGGGTATTTTGGGGTTTTTTTGCGGGGGTCGTATATTCAATTGTTTAATGTGCATTTTTATTCATTTTTTTTTTTCATTTTTTTTATTGTTGGCGAATGGTTAGAACGTTCTCTATCTGACCATTCGACCAGGTTTCGAATCTCACTATTATCGATTTGTCAGAAAGATGACATCTTGATGTTCTTGGTCTGGAGGCAGTATAAACCGTAAGTGGTAAGTGTTGAGCAGGCGTCTGCAACGAAAATTAGCTAGCTGTCATCCTCGGATACCATTTAGAACTTCTATTACCGATAAGATTCTGATGAAGACATCGTTTCAGATACTGCGATAAACTTTAATTACACATTAGATTCAACACAATACGTGATTAATGTCAACGCTTACATTTTTCAAGTGATTCCTTTCCGGTTGAAAATTTCTATTTTAAAATTACTTTTGAGCAGTGCTGTCACTCATTTTCACCTTTTCCAAATGCTTTTCATATTGTACAAGATGTATCTACGGATTCAGTTTTTCTCGTCAGAGTCCATCTTTCACATTTACAAATCTACCATTCACCTATGCATTGAATACTGCTGCCATATCCGGTCTGACACTCTCGAGGTTCTAACAAAATCCAAAGAAAGATCTGCAATGCAATCTATTCTGACTTGTCATCTCGACTTCAGTCACTTTCTCACCGACGTGAGGTGGCTTCCCACTGTCTTTTCTACAAATATTTTCATAGCAACTGCTCTGACTAGCTTTTTTTTTCCCTGGAGCCCCGAATACATAAATTTAAGCGTGCTACTAGATTGGCCTCTAGGTCCCACCCGTTTACTGTTGAAATAGTTAAATGTAACCACCACTTCTACTCCAACAGTTTCTTTTCACATCCTGCCCGTGGAAATCCCTTCCGTTTACTTGCCTCCCTGATAACTAAAATCTTCAATAAATTAAATGCAATGGCAATCGCCATCTATCTTCTTGAATCCCATTCATCTTATGTTCCTCTATCCTCCCTATACTCAATCGTTTCTCTCACTTTAACTGTAAGCTACTGTGTACTATTGGCGTTCCCGCTTTGCTTAGGGTGAAACGATTTAAAAAAAGTTAAAATTCGTACATAAATTCTCACTCAACTTTTAGAATATCATATAGATTTCGCTCTTTACTAATATAGGTATATATTCTTAAACGTTATTTGGTAGTAAGTAATGCGTGTAAACTTTCTGTTGTTGAAAATGCTTAGACTGGTGCCATTTCAAGGTTATTTTTTAAACTGAGAAAATAACGCTATAAAGGAAGACTGTTTCTATTTCAAGGGTTGTTGTTTTTTAACTGATAAAAAAATAACAGTGCACACGGCATGAATTGTTCGGTGTGTTGATATTTATGATTTAATTTTTAATGACTGTTTACAATAATTTAATTCTTCTTTATTTTTTTTATCTGTTCATTTTTCTTTGGTTTCATTGATATTTACTAAGTTTAGCTGTCGCTCAACGCCACAAATGTAGCCAGAATCTAATTCACAGAACCGTTAGCGTGGCCTAGAATAGACCTCAAAAGGAGCCATGTTTTATGGATTCTTATAGTCTTGAGTTTATAGATAAATATACTTGAGTCTATAGGTAAATATTTACCTATAAAATCAAGTATACACATATTGTAACCTAGAAAGTGTTACTGAATGAGGAATAATCAAAACGGAGGTTGGAAATGAAATAGTAATCTTTATAACATCAACAAAATACAATAGGTAAACCACTGCTAGTGGTGTACTATTGAGACAACATATTAACCTCACTTACAATAGTTTCCAACGTATTTTTGAGGAATGGGACATACCCATTAGTGTTCATAGGTACGGTATATAACAAAACACGACCAATGTTTACCAATGGACTCAGGTATTACCAATATAACCAAGTTGAAACTCGTCCAATATTTACCAATAATCTCAAATATAAATCTAATATTTGCCTATAGGCTCAAGTATAAACTAGGCCAATTTTTGCCTATATACTCAAACAATCGAGTAATGGATAGCAGCTCGGATTGAGGAATCGGAGAGCCGAGTTCGAATTCCAGTCGAATCCATTACATTCACTTACGTGCTAATTTACCCTGAGAAAGGTATGAATCTTCTTCTCTTCCCATAGCTATGGGTAAATAGCAGGACAGACTGGATTCTATAGCTTTGGATGGCAACTAGTCTATCGCAGAAAGAAATGGCAACCTACTGCAGGAAAAATCTGCCTCGTCAGTCACGTATTGAAAAATACATGATCACCTAAGCGTGTATCACGCATGACACACAACTGACTGACTCAAGTAGAAACATTGGTCGAGTTTATATTTTTGTTTATAGGTAAATATTAATGGGTTTTATACGGGGTGTATTGGTAAACATTGATCCAGTTTATACTTGAGTTTTTAGAAAACTGGAAACTCCACCAATGTTTACCTATAGACTCAAGTATAAATTCAACCAATGTTTATCTAAAAACTCAAGTAGAATCAACCAATGTTTACCAGTAGACTCAAGCATAAACTCGCCCATGTTTACGTAAAGACTCTAGTAGAAACTCGACTAATGTTTACCAATAGATTCAAGTATAAACTCAACCAATGTTTACCTATATGTACAAATATAAATCCTACCAATGTTCACCTATAATCTCAAGTATAAACCTGAATAATGTTTACATAAAGTCTCATGTATAATAAAAAAGCAGATTTAGATATTAAATATCCCAACAAGGATTGATATATCGTAAAATGCGTCAATCCAACTCAACGCTCCAATTCGCAATGGTCTATAATTGTAATGGTCTACGAGACTAGCTTGTTAAACATTACACCACAGCGTAGCGACTATATATTTATTTACCATGCTCATTTCTAAGTGGCACAATGCCACTAGCCACAAATTCATGAGGGACATAATTGCACTATTAACAATCGACGAGATTAATTGGCTAGCCATTGCTCCAAGACATTTTGGCAATTTATTTTATTAATATTTATTAAGCTTGCATTTGGAAGGAACCGATATCAGTTTTAAGGTTTCAAAATTCCGCTGATTGTCATAAATGGAGTCGAGTATGCTGTTTACCAATAGACTCAAGTAGAAGACCATTCAATGTTTACATAAAGACACAAGTAGAAACTTGACCAATGTTTACCAATAGACTCAAGTAGAAGATCAATCAATGTTTACATAAAGACACAAGTAGAAACTTGACCAATGTTTACCAATAGACTCAAGTAGAAGATCAATCAATGTTTACATGAAGACACAAGTAGAAACTTGACCAATGTTTACCAATAGACTCATGTAGAAGATCAATCAATGTTTACATAAAGACACAAGTAGAAACTTGACCAATGTTTACCAATAGACTCATGTAGAAGATCAATCAATGTTTACATAAAGACACAAGTAGAAACTTGACCAATGTTTACCAATAGACTCAAGTAGAAGATCAATCAATGTTTACATAAAGACACAAGTAGAAACTTGACCAATGTTTACCAATAGACTCAAGTAGAAGATCAATCAATGTTTACATGAAGACACAAGTAGAAACTTGACCAATGTTTACCAATAGACTCATGTAGAAGATCAATCAATGTTTACATAAAGACACAAGTAGAAACTTGACCAATGTTTACCAATAGACTCAAGTAGAAGATCAATCAATGTTTACATGAAGACACAAGTAGAAACTTGACCAATGTTTACCAATAGACTCATGTAGAAGATCAATCAATGTTTACATAAAGACACAAGTAGAAACTTGACCAATGTTTACCAATAGACTCATGTAGAAGATCAATCAATGTTTACATAAAGACACAAGTAGAAACTTGACCAATGTTTACCAATAGACTCAAGTGAAGATCAATCAATGTTTACATAAAGACACAAGTAGAAACTTGACCAATGTTTACCAATAGACTCAAGTAGAAGATCAATCAATGTTTACATGAAGACACAAGTAGAAACTTGACCAATGTTTACCAATAGACTCAAGTAGAAGATCAATCAATGTTTACATGAAGACACAAGTAGAAACTTGACCAATGTTTACCAATAGACTCATGTAGAAGATCAATCAATGTTTACATAAAGACACAAGTAGAAACTTGACCAATGTTTACCAATAGACTCATGTAGAAGATTAATCAATGTTTACATAAAGACACAAGTAGAAACTTGACCAATGTTTACCAATAGACCCAAGCAGAATATCAATGTTTACATAAAGACTCAAGTAAAAACGTGATCAATGGTTACCAATAGACTCAAGTAGAAGATCAATCAATGTTTACATAAACACACAAGTAGAAACTCGACCAATATTTACCAATAGACTCAAATATAAACCCGACTAATTATCTATATGCTCAAGTATAAACTCAACCAATGTTTACCTAATGACTTAAACTCGAAAACGAAGTACTGCTGCCATATTTAGACATGAACTGCATAGCATTCACTTTCGAGTCTCGGTAGAGTGCAAAAGTGTCTCTACGTCCTTGTGGGTTAAAAATTATTCTCCTCCTTACAGCCATTTTCTCGCAAGTCTTTCGCTACTCTTTCGCTATTTCCATGAAAAGTGTTCAGAAGAACTACATTCCTTACTTCTACCAGTTCTAACCTTCTCGTCTAAGACTCACAATGCTGTACACATTGTTGCAAACCCCACTTCATTCCCTTCGTATTTCATTGGTGATATGTAAGTTCCATTCGCGAAGCTTCATGCCACGAACCCCTGCTTCGTGAAGAGGATGCTTTCCCGATCACTACAATTTTAACCAGTTCAAGTCAAGGATTAACTGTTTACTTACCCACATATCCCCATAAATTGTGCCTTTTACTCTGTAAGCCTCTAGATTAGTGCAGCACACAACAGGAGTTTGAAGCACGCACTGCGCGAATAATATCCTGCTAACTATTGCTCTCGAGGCAGCGGTGATGTGGTTCTACAGAAGGATGCTAAGGATATCATGGAGTGAGCGTGTGACCAACGTTGAGGTCTTAGAGAGGATGCAAACAAGGAGGAAGCTTATACTTAACATAAGGAAGAATGAAAATCTTGAGACAAGTAATGAGAAAAGAGGGCCTGGAGAATCTGATACTCACAGGTAAAAATAGAGGGAAAAGGAGACAAATGGAAGCAACGCATGACATACCTGGCGAGCTTAAGCAAGTGGATGGCAGAAGTGGTCTGGAGGAGTCGGCAGAGGCATGAAACTTATTGAGAGCTACAAGGGATAGGAGGAAGGGGAGAGCCATGATCGCCTACGTCCTGAAAGGACACGGCACATAAAAAGAAAGAAACTATTGCTCCAATAATAAGCAACAATATCTTGTGTTTTGTACATATGTATATTTATGGGTGTGAACATGTGACACTTTCAGGCTTTGGTTGCCCTGTCAGCAGAGCATAGTATACACCAAATGTATCTCCTGCACAGGGCTAAGACCATATCAGGTGGGGTTGTCTTTCGGGTAGATATTTGCACCTCGATATAAACCCGAACAAAGTTCGCCTTTTTTATTTTACTGTAAATGGGACACATATATACCTTTTTCACTCAACTGTTAGCCGGACCTATGTCTACATTCTTGGCTCTTGAGTAAAACCAGGCCTGTGTTTACCCTTTTTGAATTCTATTGAAAAAACCGAACGCACGTCTATATTTTTTAGATCCAACCTGAGTTACACCTATTTGGTTGGTGCATAATTATCAGGCGTTTCTGTAGGCGAGTTATTTGTTAATAAAAAATGCTGTTTTGCTTACATTTTAAAAAAAAAATATTATTTTATTTTCAGGTTACCAAAATGCGTGCCGATAATGACACTCATTTTAAAAAAACAAAATTTTTGTTAAATTGTTATGTTTCTTTTTTCATAGTAAATATTTTTTTAAAAACGCCTCATAATTATGCACCAACCCAATATTTTTTGTTTCATTTTTTATTTTAGTGTAAACCATACGGATGTCTACCGAATCGAATCAACTATAAATTGTCTAGTATTGGAACTTTAGTATAAAACTAAACTAACCGTGACCCGTTGGGTTACTGACGGTTCAGGTAATAAAACCATTGAAGTTGATTTCAACATTCCATTAAAATGAAAGTTAATTATATTATGATTCAGTTAAATATTTCAATTCGTTCCTGTCCTCATTGGTCTGGTTTAACGTTTTACTGATTTTATAAGCATATAATAGGAATAGAACTGCCGGGATAAAATTAAACTCAGATTAACTTAAGAGTATTTTTTTAATATAACAAAAATTATTTTTAAATCATATTCCCTTGAAATTTATTTTAAATATGCCAAAAAATATTTTTTAAATATTTAAAATATTGTTTGTTTAAAGAAAGCTGAATTAATTACTCTACAAACAACTGGACGAAACAGCAAATTGGGATCTCTTTGTGTCTGTCTTTAACTTAAAAATATTTTAATTCAAAAATTGTCTGTTTGAAGAAAGTTAAAATGAAAAAGATATATAAAATGTATAAACAAGTCGTAAATCATAATGCATCGGACGGACGGACGCACCACGCAAGCACGCAAGTATACACGCTATCTCAGACTTTTAGTATCATATAGATAGATAGACCTACGTTTCATCGTTTTATTAGCGCTTTGAAGCAAACATTTTAAATGCATATATAATTGTATACAAGATATATTAAAACAAAGCGGAAGGAAGAGCAAGAATTAAGAAAGAAAAAATGATTACTATCCGTAAAGTATCTGTCTATATTTCTGAGATGAGGTATTATGTACACTATTTACATTGCTCGGACTATCATCCTCATCTTTGTTGCCATATTTATCACAGTAAATAGTTTTAAGTTAAAGACAGACACAAAGAGATCCCAATTTGCTGTTTCGTCCAGTTGTACGCTCCGGCCTTCTTCAAGTTGAACTGAATCCTTTATTCCTCAAGGACACACCGCATAGTGGTTAAAGGTGTTAGTTAGATCCAGTGACAGGACACAAAGAGTGTGAGTTCAATACCTGGTTAAGGCGGTATAGAACTTGGAGAGGGGAATTAACAGGAGATAACTGACATCCATTAGACATGGCACGTGGAACCAGAACAGTCTACCCCAGCAAGCGAAATAAAGGGTTCAGTTCGACATTCCAACCACCTGAAGAAGGCCGGAACGTACAACGGCCGAAATGTTGTGATAAATATGGCAACAAAGATGAGGATGATAGCCCGATCAATGTAAATAGTATCCGTAAAGTAATGTACTGAAAATCATAATCTGCAACTATTCCCTGTGCTTACAGAGGGATGGTTGATAAGATTAACTTAAAGGGTATCAAGCACTTTCTATTGCTTGGGTCCCGTGTAAATGTCTACCTATTTTATTCTAATGAAACCTGGCCTGTGGCTACATTTTGGGCACTAGTGTAATGCAGACCCTTAAATTTTTATCCGTTAAATGTTGAAACAACAAAACATCTTAGCGATTAACGTGTCAGGGTGTCTCCAGATGCCCTACAGCGCTCAACGGAGATATATGGAGTATCTATGAGATTCCCTGTGCGTGTGACCTGTATTATTTTAACCAACGTTTCGCTTTGGTCATCGTCAACGACTGCATTGTTTGCGGGAACTTTCTCGATCTTCCAGATTCAAATTTCCATTATTGACCCTAGCATACCACCTATGAACAGTAGTCTCATCTCTGGCATCATCTCCACAAACGGTATATATCTTTTCTGTTGTTTGTATAGTATTTATATTTTTCGTTTCCAGAAATAAAAGGGCATTAAATGGCAAAAATGCATTTCCTTTTCATCCATTGTCACTTCTAACATAAAAAAATTTAAAATTCACAATCCACACACAAATCGTACTAAGTGACACACTAAAATATCACCTTTCAGAATACGTATAGATATATAATAAATTTCAGTCACAGGTAAAACGAATCCACGTGTCCAAACGCCACCGATTGAAAGATACGAAGAATGTTTGTTCCAACCCAATACATATTTGGTTTTAAAAATTTGTATATTTATAGATACCTTCATCATGTTTTTATTCTAATCTCTCATAATAAAAACAATAATAATATTGATGATATATATATATATATATATATATATATATATATATATATATATATATATATATATTTATGAAATGGAGAAAAAAAAGAATGTATAAAAGATGTCTTGATATATATATATATTACAAAATGTCTTTATATATATATATATATTACTGTTATGGCAACTTACCCATAATAATAATGGACTATTCCTGACATTATAAATACTGCGCCTCTCAAGAGGTATGGAGGGGTATTGTAAGACAAGGAGAGATAATTGAGAGCATATTGTAAGGACATTGGAATAGTGATACTTGTCGAGACAACGTAGTTCACTCAAACCAAATCTGATAGTCATTACTAATACTTCTACTTCTTTGTATTATATTTCTGTTGTAATATATCTTTGTATTCTATACCTGTGTTCGTGTTATTCTTTCATTGGTTCTAACCTTGGACCATCACCGTAGTACAAGGAATTTGGACCATAACAATTACAAAATTAAATTCGAAGCTTTTAGCTTCCATTTTTTGAAACATGGTTATTACTGTATAGCGAAAAAAAACATATTATAAATCAGTTAATTTATAATATATATATATATATATATATATATATATATATATATATATATATATAGAACTTGATAATCCGTATGGGTAATCCCAAGGAGGATGAAATCCTGAGAGCACAATGTAAATCTAGAGCTTAAAAAACTAAATATTTAAATTGTTAGCAATCATCAAGTTTTTTTAGACATCTAAATTTCTATCAAGCATTGAAATCTATCCTTTACATAAATTGTTAAAACCCAATTACAGCCTCTTTCGATTTACTTCCCTCTCCCTCTCTCTCCTTGCTGTAATACTCATTTGTTTATATCAGTATTACTGTTTTCTGTCTCCGCTTTCTTTTTCATTTTTCCCTTTTCTTTTCTCCCTTCTCCCCTCCCATTTCTATATATCATTTCCGTTAAGTTAACCATCTAAATAGTTCAAGGTCTGGTCACTCTTCCTACCCCAATATAAAGTACACTTGAGAGAGAGATGAAATTAACCCCTCCCTATACTCTACCATATCTCTTTAACTATCCCTCTCACACACCCTGTTAAATTACAAAAACTTACACTACCCATCAATTTTAATCTCATTTTTCGTTTCATTTCGTTGTTGGAAGTGCTATCTGATGATCCGGCGTCCTTTTAAAAGGACTCTGGTGAAATAAATTATTGTAATGGTATCTTAAAGTGGTCTGTTTTTCTTTTTAAATATATATATATATATATATATATATATATATATATATATATATATATATATATATATTATTGAAGTCCTAGTCACGTATCAGAAACGGGTTTTGTCAATACGTTTTTTTGTTTAGAGACATTCCTAGTCTATCCGTGGCCACTACGTATCACCTCTTAAGACGAAACTCAATTAAACAGCCAGTTGCATTTGTAAAACTATCATCACTCTCTTCTGAGTCCAAAAGATTTCGTTGTTTTCGAGTAAGCATGAGAAGATGGTTTCTCTACCATAACTGATAATTTAAATCACGTCTTACAAAGAAGTTAAGGCTAACTTACCTTTGGTTAAGGAATATAATTCATTTGAACATTTGTCAAAAATAGCGATAGAATGGCGACAGGCTTGCATCTATGAGAAAGAGGCTGCAAGTCATTCATTCTCACAGTCTTTTGAAGGTCGGAAAATGGGGATTAGGTAACTCCAGACTTAAATAATTTTTTAGCAGTATGATCAGATATTCTTTCAGTTTCTTCCACTTCCTAAATACGGCAAAGTCTGCTAAGTCTTTTTTTAATCATGGCTACCGAAATTTGCATTTGAGGAGCCACCATATACCTGCTGTAACAGCAAAATTGTCCAATTACTAAATTAAGCTTTAAATCGTTGTATCTTAGAAATAATTAAATATATCTTACTGGAATTCTCCGACGTTTTTATAACACTACTGGACTCTACCTTGAGCAATAAAAATGTATAATTACTCCAAGCTTAACTGTAGAATCGTGATGAAGTTGATCATAAACGAAAATGACATGTTCATCATTAATTAATCATAGCTAAGGATCGGAAGTTCATGAAGTATTGAAATAAAGTTCAAATATATATATTATTACAGGATCATTTTCCAGTTTATTCAAGATGGCCTTCTCTCTCTCTAACCTTATGACATTTTGTCTTGTAGTAACAACGTGACGCACAGGTTTCACGTACGATTTCATTTTCAAGTTTTTTTCACTGCTATTTGAACTCACGTGCCAAACGTCTTATGTATTGAGTTGGATCTTTTCTAATTGATCTCTAGCTCTAAGTTGAAATGATGACCCTTCTTCCTGTTGTTTCCTTCTGATCCGGTTTTCCCCTCTACTCTTCCCTCCTTTTTAAACTTATTCACCGTTCTCTTGATGGTTCTTGAATGGGCTTAGAAGTTGGAAGCCAGAGTATGAAAGTTGATACCATTAATGAAGGCCTGAATTACATTTTTCCTCTCGCCATTGTTCATTTGGGAAAACAGTGGGTTGGACAGAAAACGATTTTAACCTGTTCTCTTTCTAGCTAACTCAAAAGATTTTTCAGTGATTTTTACGACAAATGGTGTCAAAATAGTTAAACGCCTTATCTCAAAACCTGGGAAAAGAAACTCAATTAGTTTGGTGAGGTTTTTTTTCTTAGATATTAAGCATTTTGTGGGATGAACAATTAAGCTGTAACACGATTTGGACAATTTTGCTGTTACACCCAGTATAGTGGAAGGAGAAATAATATGTAGAGTGCTAAAGATTAAAGGTGATGGACTTGTTTCTTCTTTATGAGATAATGAAGCATTTATTCAATTTAAAGAACACACTCCCCACAAATTAATTTTTTAAATGGAGGTTTTAATTTATTATCATTCTCTGCTGATAATATTGATTTCAGGTATTTTATTAAGTTCAAAAGAAATATCTCAAACTTCCTCATGACACTCTGGCTTTACACTGAACACATGAAAAATGTGTGAAAAATTAATCAGTTCACTCTGAGCAATGCGACAATGTTCCCAAAAGGCAAGGTAGAACTGGTACTGGAAGAAAAATATAAAAGGAACCGGAAACCCAGCCTTAAACAGAAAACAAGGAAATAATGATCTACTCCTGTTAAAAAAGACCTGGAAGAAGTATGAAACGGAGGTTTGGCGAATTTACCTACTCCTATTGAAGAAAATATAAAAATGAAAATAAATAAATAGTTTAGGCGGAGGCGTTAGAAATATAGAGCTGAAATAGATTTTAGAATGAATTGGAAACCCAATCCTAAGCAGGAAACAAGGGATACACTTCAAGCTCCTGTACAAAAACCCGGGAAGGAGTGTGAACCGGGCGATAGGCAAACCTATCTACTCCCGCCTACAAAATATCACCGTAATACATGCTTTCGCCGTTATAACGTCCACTGCTAAAAGTACAGCCGGTTAGAATCGATAAAAATAGATGTAATAGTAATAAGAAGAATCATATCGTCGAGTCATGGATCGTCTCCAGATGTATAGATGAAATAATCTTTAAAATAATGCTCTGTAAAAAAAGATAAAAAAACTGAAAAAAAAAAAAAACGAAAAAACTTTTGATACACCCGAATATTCATCGATTTTATGTAAGGGTATTAACATTTCGCCGGTAGAAAATCTGTGAACAGTTTTATAGCGGGATCAATATTCAATCATAAATGCGATGTTTTTTTTTTTGTTTTTATTGTTGTTTTTTTTTGTTTGTTTGTTTGTTTGTTTTGTTTTTTTTTTGTAAATATCTCTTTATGCGTTGCCGTTGAATTAATCGCGATCAGCCTTATTCAAATAAGTCATGAATATTCATGAATTTACAGAATAAATCAGCGAGGAGCCTCGTTGGTAGAAATATTTTATGTTTCAAGCCTGTATAATAATTCAATAAAAAGTGTTTATCTATAGAAAAAATTAAAAGACTTCCAAGTCATTAAAATATTCTGTCTTTGACTCAAATAATAATTTAAATGATAATAGTAACATTCAGTCGGCCAAAAATAAGCACTGCGATTTTAAATGCTTTTATGAGCACTCTCCATTTTATGAAATTTTCATTATTCCTTATATATTTTCGAACTGTTAATTCTATACTTGTTATTTTAAAAACAAAGTTTCTCTGCTTTCTGAAGTTTTGAGATGAAGTATTCGCAATATTCCATATATTTTCAAACTATTGTTCTCCTCTTTGTTATTTTAAAATACAACGTCCACCATTTTCTTTTTAATTTTGAGATGCAGTATTTCCAGCATTCTGTATAATATTCTCATGATTAGCTTTATTAATGTTATTTTCAAAAATATCTTATCGTTGTTTCAATGTTTCGAAATGGATTATATTCATTATTCCATATATTATTTGGACGATGATCTCTATCTTTGTTATTTCCAAGTCATCTTTTCTTATTTTTAATGTTTAGAAATGGATTTTATTAATTATTTCATACATTGTTCGGATGGTGATCTTCATTTTTATTATTATTAAGACAATGTTCATCTATTTTTTAATAGACAAAATGGAGATAAATATAGAAATGTGAACTGTTAGATAGTTAAGATTTGGCTCAGATAGATAGATAGATAGATAGATAGATAGATAGATAATATTTTCATTAGAAAATAATGAATGATTTGGATTTTGTCATTGACGTTTTCTTTACAAATGAAAAACATTCTCTGTTCAAATTGCTTGAGTTCGATGATTTGCATGAAACCGACAGAAAATTAAAACAAATTAAAATTGACTTATGAGAACATCAAAAGTATCGAAAGAAATGAACAATCAATCAATCGATTTTTGATTAGGTGCATCACTTGATGTTACTGACGAATGTCTAAGCTTCAATAATCGTGTTCACTTATGTTGTTGATTGGTTTCGTTTGTCTGGCTTTTGTTTTGATATTTCAAGAGTTAATAAAATCATTTCGATAAATCAAACCCAACGGAAGGAAAAATGTTACCAAAAAAAATTTAAAAAAATAATCTGCAAATGTCTAAAATAGAAAAAAAATATTCATCACATTTCCTGTTTTCCTACATCGAAAAAAAAAAAACAATAACCAATTACACCGTCGGTACAAAGTCCCTGGGTTAAAAAAAAAAAGCATTTATTAAACACTGCAATAACTTCAATAGAAGCCCCTGCAAGTAGCGTAACATTCATTCATAAAAGACGGTTGGTTATGGCAAAGCTATTTTAAGGGTTTACAGTTCATACTTTCCCAGCATGAGCTTGGGTAGTTTGAAATTAATATTACTCAAGCCCCCGGGCAGTAGATATCCTTCGAAAGCTGGCTGGAGTTATTATCCGGCGTCTCGAAAAGGCAAAGTGCCGAGTGGGCTTAGCAATTTTTTCACGGTTAACCCAATCAAAACCTCGACCGGTAGCACTTTAAGGGTTTTCAGTACATACTTCCCCAGAACGGCTGAGGTAGTTTAAAATTAATATTACTCAAGCCCCCAGGCAATACATATCCTTCGGAAGCTGGCTGGAGTTATTATCCGGCGTCCCGAAAAGGCAAAGTGCCGAGTGGGCTTGAGGAATTTTTTTACTGTTAACCCAACCAAAACCTCGACCGGTAGCACTTTAAGGGTTTTCAGTACATACTCCCCCAGAACGGCTGAGGTAGTTTGAAATTAATATGAGCTCAAGCCCCCGGTTTGCATCTTCCCAGCCAGTACTACTTCTTCGGAAGGGGGGGGCGTCGTCGCGAACAGGGTACATGCCGAGGGGACTTGCGCCTTTTTTTCTGTGGTATTGCCGGTAAACCCACTTTAAACTCCTATCTTGTGTCACATTCAGTAGCAACGTGGGCGCGCTGAAAAAAAAAAACCCCAACAGGGAGGGTATACCTAAGAGCAGAAGAAACAAACAACCTCTTCCAGGAGGATCTGTTGGCGGTGGTCCTCAGGAGCTCCGACATTGTCATGTCGGAGCTCCACTCTTTGATGTAGACTGACCAGCTTTTGCGTTGCCGTCTCCCCCTGCGTCCGTCTACAGCAGTGCCTTGCGTGATGGTCTTTCGGAGGCTCTTATGTCGTGTTACGTGGTCAAACCATTACATATTCTGATGCATAATAATGGCGAGAAGCGATTCCTGTCGGCCCACGAAACTTTTGACCTTGCACCATACATAGGCATTGCTGTTGTGCTCTCAGTAGAAGATGCGGAATAAGAAATTTTCACTCGAACGTTTGGATCCTTTTTCCTGCTTCAACCAGAAATGTTATATAAGAATAAAGTGTCGCTGCCAAAAATAATAGTAGACCACGTGATGTAAAAGAAATGTATATATGGGAATTAGCGTGGCGTCTAACTGATCACCATCTCTATAATTATCCTCTATCTCTATACTATTCACTATATTATTTCTATATTATGATTCCCAGGTGGGCATCTACGCGGACGATACTACAATTTACTCCCGCCTCAAAAACAAATCTAGTGCCGTTGACAAAACTAACCTGGCCGTTACTCACGAAAAAGACCGCCAATCGCTGGTGAACTGGGGCCGTAATAGGTTGGTTAGCTTTAACGCCTCCAAAACAAAACTGCTCTCTATTAATCACCACAGAGATCCTTTCCTGCCCTCCATTAGAATGTCTGATGCTCAACTTCCCTAGAGCAACTCTCTGCGGCTGCTCGGCCTCACGTTGTCTACTGACCTGAGATCGAACAAATACATTGAGTCAATTGCTTCGTCCACCGCAAGGAAAGTTGGCTCCCTGTGCCGCCCAGGAAATTTTTCTCCCCGGAATCGATCCTCCAGATTTACAAATCAACCATTTGCCCTTGCATGGAGTATTGCTTCCATATAGGGTCTGGAACCCCTTCTATTTGCCTCGGGGTTCTTGATAAGATCCAGAGAGGAATATGCAATATAATTGGCCCTGATATGACATCTCGTCTGCAGTCGCTCTCACACAGACGTGCCGTCTCCTCTCGCTGTCTTTTTTACAAATACTTTCATGGGAATTGCTCCGATGAGCTGCTTTCGCTGGTTCCCAGACTTCGCGAATTTAAGCATCCTACCAGGCTGGCATCCCGCTCTCACCCTTTCACTGTTGAAACTGTTAAATGTGGCCGCCTCTTCTACTCCAATAGGTTCGTGTCTCGCACCTCTCGCCTGTAGAACTCTCTTCCCTACTCCTGTTTCCCTGATAGCTTTAATCTCCAACTATTCAAATGTAATGTCCATCAACATCTCCAGTTGCCTTGATCTATCCACTATCCTTCTCCTCATCCTTTCCTCTATCATTCCTACCTGCTCTCGCTCCAAATCCTCTATAACCCCATGCGTGCTACTGGCTTGCTAGGGGTGAAATGCTTAAAAAAAAATTACACGGATTACTATTCGGTGGTTACTTTCCGAGCGAGTATTAACGACAAATTACTATTAGTGTGAGTGTTATTTGAAGGCATCTGACACTAGTATTGTTCAACGGCATTACTATAGTTGTATCTGCGATTACAAAGTTTCTACTACAACGAGCATTACGAAAGTGATAACGAGTATTCGTTGACATTACAAAAGTGGTAACGAGTGTTCGTTGACATCACAGAACCAAGTCGAGGAGGATATTCGTCATTGTTGGAACTATATTTGCCTAAATTATAAATCAAACTCACATGTCAAATTAATCATTTACAGGTAAAAATATGAGTAACATCTCAGCTGATTGTTTAATTGGTGACAAATAAAAATGTACAGTAAGTTACACGCTTGAGTAACCATGCCTCTTTCGAGCCATGACGGACGAGGCCGATATCCTCACGGTAGGTTGCCATTTCTTTCTGTATTAGACTGGTTGCCAACCAACGCTATAGAATCCAGTCTGTCCGGCTATTGAACCCATAGCCAGGAACGAGAAGGATTCATACCTTTCCCTGAATGTAAGGAAGCCGACTGGAATTGGAACTTGTCTCTCCGAAGAAAAGAGATGAATTCATATCTTTCCTAAGGATACTTGCGCGTATGTGAATGTAAGGAATCCGACTGGAATTCGAACTCGGCTCTTCAATTTCTCATTCCGATTACACCACAGCGCACACTTCATTCAGTAAGTACAGAATCATAGAAAGGAGCATAAGACAAGAATGTGTTTTCTTTTCGTACCCATTCATCTTTTACAGTGGGGCGATCATAAAAGAATTAGAAGCCCTACTAGAATTCATTATTGGCGGTCACAATCTTAACAACATAAGATACGCAGATAACACAGTGTTGATAGCAGATATAAAAATGAAACTACAGAACATCCTACAGAAGGTATAAAGGAAAGTGAAAAGATGGACTAAACATCAATTTTTAAAAGAGATAATGTATGGTTGTTAGTAAAAGGGCCAGGTCAAGATTCGAACTACAAACTGGAGACATCAAGCAAGTATGAAAATTTACATATCTGGAAAGTGTTTTAAAAGAGGACAGGAAAATGTTGCATCGTAGTCCGAAGACACGTTGGAATAGCGAAATATGCCTTCCAAAAGCTAAATAAGTTTTAAGAAATAGGAAAATGTTGTTAGAAACAAAAAACGGGCGCTGAACTGTTATGTAATGGTGGTTTTTTTTTTATGATAGTGAGAGCTGTACAATCTTCTCAGATAGCAACAGAAATATTGTTCTGCTGAAGGATACTGGGCAACGCCCACATTTAAGGGAAGATGCAAACAAAAAGGAAACAAACAAAGAGACTTTGTTATTAAAATAACAAGGATGGAATTAAAAGTTCGAAAATATATAAGGGATAATGAAAATTTCCTAAAATGGGGTGTGCTCATGAAATCATTTAAAATCGCTGTGTTTATTTGGGACCGATTGATTGCTATCATTATCATTTAAATTATTAAACAGAAAGAGACAGTTGAATCAGATAACAAAAGGATAAAACTTTCTAAAAGCTTCAAAGAATAGGAAATTGTGGAGAGCCATTATCAACCATGAAGTGTCACGGTACAAAGAAGAAGAGGAAGACATTTTAATTTGGCGGGTTTCAGGTTTTTTTGAATTTTCTTTTTCTTAAGATTATTTTTTTTTTAAATTCCAAAAATATTATCAACTTAGATTCCAAAATAATAATATCAACTTAGATTCCAAAATGTTATATAAATACTTTTTCTTAAGATTATTTTTAATATCAACTTAGATTCCAAAATTTAAAGAGATTCATTTTAGTTACGCTTTTTTATGTACAATAACTCTTTAGGACGTATCCGGGTAGGGCACTCCACAACTTCCTGTCCTTTGTAACTCTAAACAATGTTTGACTGTTTACCATCCCATTTTATCCCGCTCTGTGATCCATTCACCAAAACACATCGTTTCCCTCTGTCCCTCCCTCCATCAGTATGTCGTCTGTGTGTCAGATTTTTCAATTTCTTTTTTGACATCTAATGCGTCCCAGAAATGTCCTTTATCTCTTTCCGAATAGTTACGTCTTAACGTTATTTGAAATTTGAACAGTTGACAGATATACCCTACATTTTTTAACCCTTTTTTATAGAAAAATTTCGTGCGGGAAGATCATGACAATTCATGGAAGGTGTTTACAGTGCAAGTACAATTATTGATTTTGCAAACATCTTCTTCTTCTGTGTCCCTTCAGGGCGTGGTCGATCATGGCTCTCCACAAGTTCCTGTCTTTTGCAGCACTTTTCGCTATCTTTCCTAATTCCTGGTCTGTCAACCATTTAAAGGTAGGTTATACACTTCTTCCATCTGTCTCTGTGTCTCTGTCCTGTGAGTGTCAAATTTGCCAAGCCCATTTTCCTCATTATGTTCCATAGAATTTTCAGCTTTCTCTTTTTGATGTTAAGTATAAATATCCGTTTTTGTTTCAATTTTCTTTTTCGTTGCTCATATGTTTAGTCATTGATATTCTCACCATCCTTCTGCAGAACCACATCTCTGTTGCTTCAAGTCTTTTTTCATCTGTGATGAAATTGCTTAGAATTCACTTCTATATAAATGAACCGATATTACATAATAGTTAAATACTCTTTTCTTTGTTTCTAACAAAATTTTCCTAATAATTTACCTAGCTTAACTTAAAAATGGGATTAGTTACAATATCATCTCAAAATATGGTAATCTTAACGATAGGATTAACCGTTTCCATACAGGAAACCTTGGACATTCACTGACCGAACAGTTAGCGTCATTGTTGGTTGAAATTTGCAAAATGTGTTTATCATAAAAGTCTATAGTCCACTAACTGTTATCGCACTTTTTAGTATTGATAGGAGATTCTTTGCTAAACTTTTGTTTAAGATAGTGCGGAAATTCGACATCTTGATTATGTCATTGTTTTCCCTTCAAAGCTAAAAATCACCGTTAAAGCAACGTGGATGAGATTAAGGAGAACGCAACGAGACAGATGGTGACGTTCTAGAAAGTGGAAGCGACAATGAGACAAGTATATGCGATAAAAAGGAGAGTCCTTTGAAAGGAACTAAAGCATCCAATTGGCCTAGGTAAGCTATTTTTTCAGTTATATTACATAGTTGGGTACATTCAGACGATACCTCGTATATATTAGTATCTACCAGAATATTGATAATTAAAAAATTCTAAATAGAGATTTAAAGTTAAGCTTTCAAAACGTCGCGACAAGAAGAGGATATACGATGACAAAACATGACCAAAAATAAAATAAAAAGAATTTTTATCGTTAAATGTGATATTATTAAGAGGAAAGATCAGAAGATTTCCTATGTAAAAATTATCTTTTTTCTGATTTTTAGAACGATGGAAATTTTGGTGTAAGATCTTGTTTTCTTTTTCTTTTTTTCATCAACGTAGGACCATAAATTTCTTTGGGAAAAATGAGCGATTTTTCATGGTGAAAAGCAGCTTGATTTTGTAATTGTTGCAGAAATTGGATAATTGTCGAATTTTAGTGAAACCTTTCAGACTTATTCAGAAAGTTATTCTTTAAATATATCTTATTCAGAAAGTAATTATAATATATATATATATATATATATATATATATATATATATATATATATATATATATATATTGAAAGTATAGCGTTCGTATTATCGCCAGTTTATAGTTTGAAATGAAACTTTTTCTGTGTTCAATATCCGGGACAGAACTTATGTACATATAAGCAGCGTGGATACTGAGTTCAACACCGAATGTCGATAATCAATTTCGTGCTTGAAAACAATATCCATGTCATCTAAACATTGCGTTCAAGCATTAAACAGACTGTTGCCACATGGTGTTGAACTCTGTGTCCACATTACTTATATATATATATATATATATATATATATATATATATATATATATATATATATATATATATATATATATATATATTCAATATCTGGCTACAGCTGGAGGAACAATGATCATATATATATATATACAATGATCATATATATTATATATACAATGATCATATATATATATATATATATATATATATATATATATATATATATATCAAAGATTTTGGTTAAATAATTTAAATATATCATTTCGATTAGTTTTCATTACGATCCTTTCAAGTTCACGGATTAAATTCTTGGTAGCCTAAGAAAAATGATTATGAAAAATACCAAAATTTTCTTTCAAATAGATTTTTATTCGCCCAAGTACTTTCAATTTCATCTGAAAACATCTTCTGGAGGTTAAGTTGTCTGTGAATATGCATATGTGTTTCTATAAATTCAAAACATTTCAACTTTTACTGCTTATGCAACAAGTTTTCAAAGTCCGCGTGTTTTGTTGGTTTTTTTTTTTTCAGTATAAGGTAAGTAACTATTTCATTTTTCTCATACATATATAATTTTTTATAAGCATTTAAAGAGTTTGTTGCTATCGTAATAGTTGACTTTATTTATTTTGGGCTTTAATTCTCTTATATAAAGGGCATCAAGGATTTTTAGTTTTTGCATATTATTGTTTTTATGTAATATAGATATATTTTCAACAAAAATCTATCTAATCCGTTATGTGGGCATGAGTGTTTCTTTAAATGCCGGGATATTAGGGATATTGAATTATGCTCAGCCAAATGTAAGCCTTTTTGTTAGTATGTATGTATGTGTGTGTATATATATATATATATATATATATATATATATATATTGGAGTGGCTTCGTTTATTTTACGGCATATCAACCACAATGGGTTATTTAATGCCGACAAGTTTTTATTGCGGGTATTTTTTTTTTAATTGTATTGCTGGTAATTATTTTTCTTCAAAAATTTATTGAGGTAATAATTTTTTTACAATATATTTCTGGTATTAAAAACTATTTTTACACTTTTATAGTGTCTTGACCTCAATTGGGAATTAACTATTTACCCATACCTGGGACCCTAACAAGTGCTACCACCCCGAGTCAGGGTCAACATGGGAACACCAGCAATTAAGAGGTGGTTCCCCGCTCCTCAAAACCTCTCGATGAGATGCCTTGCTGTTGGACGTAGTTCATCGTCTTACCCAGGATGCGGATGTAATTTATCATCTTACCCAATACGTCTGTATACACACACACACATATACATACTACCTTACTATGTAACTCAAAGCTTGTGAAGTAGAAGGAATGGGTACCTTTTTCTATTGTATTTTCTGAAAAGTTATTTTCACGAACTCGACTGGTTTTCGAATTGATTTGCCCATTTCTCGTTCTGGGCCACTCACCATTACCTGGCCATACACACATGCACATATACACGAATATATATATATATATATATATATATATATATATATATATATATATATATATATATATATATATGTCCAGGTAAAATGAGAAGAAATGGAGTATCATTCCACTGTACGTAACATTTAATTTAAAATAGAGGTCAATACATAGTAGAGATAAATATTATTTTATTTGCCAGTAGTTTAACACCGCCTGAAGAGACACATTTATGGTGTTGAAACATAATTGCAATTGTGTAGCGATTTTTTACATGGTTTAATATCCTAAAATAAATTATATATATATATATATATGGTTGTGTATCTCTATCTTTCTTTTGCATCACAATATATATATATATATGTGTGTGTGTGTGTGTGTGAATAAATATTACTATTTTCTCATCTTAATAAATGTATTTTACAACTCATATTATAAATACTCTTTACTCGGACCACAACAGTCTTTGACTAAAATTATTCATTAAACGACTGCGATATTAATGACGTCTTACATAAAGAAACAGAAGAATTATTCTTAGAATCTATTAGATAGATTTTAATCTATACTAATTGCTGCTATTAAGTTCCAGAGCAATCTTTTAAAATACATCCGTATATATTTATGTATTAGTCGGTTTCAGAGATGCCCGACCCACAGATTTTAGCTTAGAAATTCTTGATTTATGATATGTCCCGTATATAATTGACCTTAGATTTTTAGTCCAATGGAATGACAAATGAGGCTAACAAATCATTTTAATTTATGATATATAAATCACTTTTCAGGAAACTTTCCCTAGAAACACTCTTACGTCCATGAACCTCAAGCGCCAAGGGCAAAATGTTTACCGTTTTATTAATATGCCACTTTTCACAAAGACGCCGTTTCGGGAAAAATATCGTGGACGACAAATATTGACTCAAGTGAGACTGATATTGTAAAACTGATGTGTTTTCCTTTCCTTTTTCTTTTCTTTTTCTTTTGTTCCTTTTCTATTTTTTGTTTTTATTTTCTGTTTTTACTTTTATTGTAATTTTTTTTTTCTTTTTTTTGTAACAGGTGATATTTTTTTTATGTCTAAAACTCAGATTTTCTCCCATGTCTTTCATCGTACACGGAAATCAACTTAATGTAAGTAATTCCCAGCTGTAAGTCGACACCTAAGTTTTTACTTATATTGAACTGAAGTGCCAAAAAATCAGACAGCTACACGACACCGTGTATAATACGACCCCATGTTTCTGAATCTAAAAACAGCGAGTAAATTACATCCCGAGGCACTTTGGGTAATGGATAGCGGCTCGGACTGTGGAATCGGAGACCTATTACCCTTGGGAAAAGTATGAATCATCTTCTTCTCTCCCCAGCTATGGGTAAATATCAGGACAGACCGTGTTCTATAGCATTGGATGGCAATTGATCTACCGCAGAAAGAAATGGCAATCTACTGCAGTAAAAAAAAATCTGTCTCGTCAGTCATGTATCGAAAGATACATGATCGCCTAAGCATGTACCACGCATGGCACATAATTGACTGACTGACGACTCCCGTAGGACAGTCATCTCTATGAATACTTTTTTTTTTTGAAAAGTTGTTCCATATTTATCATACATATATTTTACGAAAATATTTAATTTTTCATGATATTAAAGAATAAAAATGAACCGAATATTTAGCCTATGCGTCATTTTTCCCCTAATTTCCGTTTCAAAACTCATTTTCTGGAAATAATGCTTTGTTGAAAGATTAATCTTATCAAACTATGACACATCTTGTGTATTCACTTTTTAAAATTTTTTAAATCAATTTCGGGGAATTCCCTGTCTTGGAGAAAAAAGACGTTAAATTACGCTGATTCGCAAAGAACAAATATGGTCGACATATCAAATATCTTATAAACAATTTTTATCATCACCTGCCTACTTTGTCTTTTAGTATCATACTGAGTGTATTTGCAAATTTGTTGTTTCAAATAAGAGGATTTTTTTATTCATTCGTTTTGTACGGCTTATCAACCCTTTGCAGGTTATTTAAAGTCACGATTTTTTTATGGAAAAGATAATGGTTTAGTGATACAAGTCTTATTAATTAACACATAGCTGGGCTGGAGAAGATGTAAATTCATACCTTTCCCATGGGTAATTGTACTTAAGTGAATATTGTAAAAGAACCCAACAGGAATTGGACCCCGGCTCTCCGCTTAACATTTATACAATTATTATAGTAGCCATCATCCATTACACTACCTGCACACCCAAGCTTACAAAACCTGACATTCCCAAGCGGTCACCCATCTTTATACTGGCCAGTCTCTATGTTGGTTAACTTCGGTGATTGACCGGGAACCCATGTTTCAATGTGGTGTTGCCGTAAGCCAAGAGTTTTCTTTCTTTCTTTCTTTCTTTCTTTCTTTCTTTCTATCTTTCTTTCTTTCTTTCTTTAATTTCTTTAAACATGTACTTATGTATAATACAACCCAACTTTTTGTCTTTAATTTTCGTGCAAGATTTTCTCCTATTATACGGTAAATAATGCTGCCTACACGACGAGACTGAGTTGTTGAGGTCGTTGCGTGGTTAGATCTCTCCATAACTCGATTGGGTGTGTTGGGTTTGGTTGCAGCGAAATTAGTGAGGTCTGCAGAAATTATTCTCCGATTCATGACCCCACCACAAAAAGCTAACCTTGCATGAGATTTTCTCTACAACTGACAATGCTATAATGATTGCAGGAAAATAGGACTTTAATTTTGAAAGGGTACACAGGTTAACAGAATGTTTTGAGTCCAAACAAAGAGCTGGATAATAGGAAAGTAGCCGAGCACATTTTCTTGTTTTGTATTTCACATCAGCCAGCGCAGACAACTAACCTTGACAATCGACATAGTCGAAGTAGACATATTTCTTTTACTTTTTTGGTTTTGGAACACATAAACACTTTTTTTTTTTTTTTTTTTTTTGGTGGGGATTGTTTTGTTTGTTTTTGGGGGTTTTTTGTATAAATAACAATGACTTCTTTTTACACCATTTGTATTGGAGGGGAAGGTCGCGCTAATGTAGTTCATTCGTAAAAGCGAAGTGGTGTAAGGCAGAAAATCGGTAAATGCCTATACTATAGTCGACATGCACGTTCAATATATTTTCGTCGTAAATTAGTTTCTCTTAAATAGAACTGCATTCTGTCAGTGGAAATTATGGACGGAACTGTTACGATGGACAACTAATGCACCGAGTAGATAGTTATTTAAAAGATTATTAGAACACAAAAGATGTATTTTACAATACACTACATTTAATGCATTAGTTAAGATTTCTGTCGATAATTTCGACATAGAGAATGCAGTTTTAATTAAAAGCAAAAATAAAAATGAACTAATTTCGGTAAATTTGCGTCCCGTTTCATACAACATATCTACTTTCCTGACAAAACTAATATTGATAATGTTGTGGATTCCGGGTTGAAATCCGGTACCAATAAATAACAAACGCCAGGAATGAATATATAAAAATAATGTATTAACGTAATAAAACAAACTAGTAAAGCAGGTTAGTAGTTCCAGGAATACGGGTTAGTAGCAAAATCTCTATACAGTCTTTGGTATTGAAGTATCGCTGTATTACTTCTTACTGTGTCTACGTGCTCGCTCAATGTGACTCATACAACGCTATTACCTCACCATCACTCTTCCGGTTACCTACAACCTTTTACTCGGTCACTCTGGACTCGACTCGACTCCTCGGGTATTCACTAGCAGTAGTATAAGTATACACTGGGTGAGTTCATTTGTATAAAAAGGGATGTACCTCTCAACACATAAAATATGGGCCATTTAGAAATAATGAAAATTAACAGAAAATAAAGAAAAAAGTGATAGAAAACTGACAGAGATCGGCTAAGTTATGCATCTAGATACACCGGGTGTAGGGCTAAGCGTACCTGTATCTGGAACTGTTTTGATTTCTCTCTTCTCTCTCTCTCTCTCTCTCTCTCTCTATATATATATATATATATATATATATATATATATATATATATATATATATATATATATACCTGTATCTGCAACTATTTCGATTTCTCTCTATCTATCTATCTATCTATCTATATATACCTGTATCTGCAACTGTTTCGATTTTTCTCTCTCTCTCTCTCTCTCTCACTCTCTCTCTGTATATATATATATATATATATATATATATATATATATATATATATATATATATATATATATATATATATATATATATATGGCCTAGTGGTTAGAACGTTCGCTTTCTGACCCGGATTCGAATATTACCACGGTTGCTTAGTCAGGAAGGAGTCTTCCTGACGTTATCGGGTTTAGAGGGGGACGATCGCTGCGTGCGGCACCTTTGGAATGTGCCTGAAAACCATACCACGGTTTGATGCAAGCCTTGTGAGTGAAATTCGGCAAACGGAATGCTTGGAGACCGTCGATAGCTGTGCTAGCACCGAAGTCACAATTCACCCGCTCCCAGGGTTTGAGTGTGCTGGTGTTGTTCAGATTGTTGATCATGATAGATAACAAGGTCTCTCCTAGAAATTGTAACTACGGTCTGCTCAGAAGAGTTGCACTATAAACCACATTGGCTCTGTGGGTGTTGAACTAACACAAATATTCCTGAGCGAAAGTCTGCAATAGGGATTGGCTAGCCGCGCTATTAGACGGGTATCCTCGAATACAAATGGCCAGCTATGATATATATATATATATATATGTGTGTGTGTGTGTGTGTGTATGTATGTATGTATGTATGTATGTATGAAGTCAAAACATCAATAAGCCAATGCCTCCTTGAAGGATCCTTATCTAATAAAAATAATAATTCAAACAACATTGATTTCACAACCACTACATTATCGCGCCGTGTAACGTGATGTTTATTCGATAAATTAAACTATAATAAGACGATGATTGGTTGATTGATTTTGTCTAGTGGCATATCAACACCTCTATGGATTATTTCATGCGGAAATCTCAATAATCTGGACATAGTTTTATGGCGTAAACTAAATATACTTTGAACACAATTGTATACTTTCAACGACAGATAAAATGTGTTGCTGGTTTAATTTGCTTTAATAATGTATTGTTAGTCATTTAATATAAATGTGTATTGTTGGTCCTTTTTATGAAAATGTATTACTGTTATTTCTACTATAAAAACTTTTTATACTTTCTTTTTTTTTTTTTTTTTTGTTTGGTGTTCAGCTAGGAGACTAACAGATACTACCACCCCTGATCAGGATGGACCTGGTATCAACAACAATTAAGAGGTGGTTCCACGCTTCTCAGAACCTCCAATGTCCCGATCAGGGGAAAAAGACGACGACAAATGTTAGAAGCATTACGTATAATAAAAAAATAAGAAGAATAAAGATGATATCAAACTCAGAAACAAACATACTAAATATATTGCAATTAAAAAAAATCTTCCCTCAAAAACAGACACATGAAAATTCGGAAACGCGATATTTGAAAATAAAGAAACCGACGTAGGCCAAAAGCTAAAAGACAATTGATGTTACCTTCAGCATCCCGACTCCAGAGTTTCGTAGGCGGACCTGTCCGTCCACTCTTCAGCAATTTTCTGCTTATAATTTTTCAATTTTTTCTTTTAAGCATATTTAACACAGGTGCAAATTTTCTTCTGTATTCTCTGTGTCCGTGTGTGCGCTTCAGCGCGGGCGACCATGCACCCGTCTCTGTGAATGCACTTTCCATCGCGTGCGCCTGCCTGCGCGGATGTTGTGTATGTGTAGGGAGTCGTGATCATTTTGCCATTTTCCTTGCTTTTTGTTTTGTTTTTTTTTTTCACTTTACACTCGCCTCCTATCTTTTTTCCCTATTTTTTCTCTTTTTTTCGACTCTTGCTGATTTTGCCTGGGTTTGTTTCGACTACAGGCATATAACCGATTTTTATTTTTATTTATGGGAATTTTAGATTTTTTGCTAGGGATGTTGTACTTCGTTTATTACGTTTTTACATAAATAATTGACATTAATGCTTAAATGATAAATATATATATATATTCTTATTTTAGTTTTTTTTCTAATTTTTCCTTCCTCTTTTTTCCTTTGTGAATATACGTCCTTGTATTTGCGTGCTCATAGATTTGCTTATATATACGTGTTTGTGTATTATGAAGTGAATGTGTTTGTCCTGTCATTTGAAAATTCCCTTCCCTATCTACCTTCGTATTTGAATTCTGACTACCATGTATCAAATATGCATAGCGATCGGAGATACTTTTTTCATCAGCGTCGAATTTAACTGAAAAAATTGGCACTTCGCGAAGAAGAATAAAATATTAATTTTTTCTCCTAGTTTCTTTTCTCATTAATCTTGAAATAATATTAAACTTGATGCTCGGCTAACCTCAGAATTTGATATTTGATTTCTAACTTAATCTAATTTTAACTTTAATGCACTAATAGATTGTACTTATACTAGACTATGATGGCATGTTATTTTAAATTACCATATACTTGTATTCTGATTGGTCATCATAGGTTACGTCACAAAGTTTTCCCTACTGAGGGGTTTTGGTTGGCTTTTGAATTCAAAATCATCACGTGATAAGACACCAGTAGGGATCTTATAACATGCATATGTTATAAATTTAAATAAATATTATTAGCTCTACTCAGTATTGAACACTCCTTTAAGAATAGTTTTTTTCGCTATTGGAATTTTATTCCATGCGTACCAATTCGGTACTTGTATGTATATATATATATATATATATATATATATATATATATATATATATATATATATATATATAGTATGTACTCCTGCACACACACACACGCACGGACTGCATGCACGCTGCACACACGCACGTATATGTAGTGTATACGCAATTAAAATAAGTTTATGCTTATATCATACATTATCGTTTATTTAATTTTGTTTAATTTTTAATTTTATTTAATGGTTATTAGTTTATTTGTTTTAGTGTTATATATTGAGGTATTATTTATGGGCTGTTCGGTTAGTTCATTTTTGTGTGTTTTTGTATATATATATATATATATATATATATATGTACATAAATACTCGCGCGTATAGGTGTGTATGTTTAATGTTTGTTCGTTTATTTGTTTATTAATAGATTAAGTTTATCTTATATTTGTTAATTTTATTTCTTTATTTAAAGTATATATTATATTTATTTTATTTATATTTATTTGTTTACATTTAGTGCTTAGAGGGCAAAGTAAATATTTATTTATATGCCTACATTTCCCCATTATTTCAGTTTTATTATTCAAGATTTTATTTGGGATTTTTTAAATTAATTATTGTTGATTTTTCCTCTAAGCATAATTTACAATTTTTACTGTTAATTCTGTTAAGTCTACTCTTTTTATAATTTAGCATTTGATTTTGGTGGTGTTATTGTTTTCTTTTTGCTCCATATGTATTTTGATAGGGGTGTATTTTTGGGTATTTTTTTCTTTCGAGTGATACTTTGTTCCTATAATATCTTCCTTTAGCCTTGTATATTATGTTATTAGTTAAATTATTATTATTATCATTATTATTGATGATTTTGTTGCTGTTTCCTTTGATTTCTGTTGTATCCCCACCAGAGACCTGAGGTCAGAAATAGCTTCACGACATTTTTTACACATTTTACATAGCTAAATTACTATTATTATTGTTATTGTTGTTGTTGTTGTTGTTTCCTTTGATTTCTGTTGTATCCAACCAGAAACCTTTTCACATTACGTAAACATTTTTTACGCTTATCATTTTTGTAAAAAAAAAAATAAGATTACACATTTTTGATAGCTAAAGCTCTTCCTTTATTATTATTATTATTGTTGTTGTTGTTGTTGTTGTTGTTGCTGCTGCTGCTGTTTTTATTTCTGTTGTATTTACATTTCCTTCCTGGTGCTAACAAGAGACCTCAGATCAGAAATGACTTCATGACATTTTTCTCTGATCATTTTTGAAAAAAAAAAATCTTTAAAAAAATTTAAATAGATAAAGCTTTCATTATTATTATTATTATTATTATTAGACGCGTGAAAATTTCTCGGTTTTCCTATTTAAATTTTCTGATGAATCGTAATTTTTAAGTCTTACGTTAATGATCGAATAAGCTCATGACGAGTTCTACGACAATAAAATATCCGTAGAAATTCCCCTATCGCATCGTTACATAATTGAGCTGAACAACTTTAACACAATATTGCAATAACAATCATAAATATGAACGCTGGTGGCACTTCTACGTGGTGTAATGGTTAGCAAGCTTGTCTCAAGACTGAGTAGTGAGTTAGATCCTCACTGGGTGCCCTATACTTTCTTCTGCTACAACTAAATATGAACACTGGTCGTTATTTAAATGGGTAGAAATGAAAAGATTTGAAATTGACAACTTTTCTATTTCACTGAAATAGCCATCAAACATTTCTATCATTCTTTCTTTCTTTCTTTCTTTCTTTCTTTCTTTCTTTTTCTCACTGAAATCTAGTAGTGTCTTACCACTCTTTCCAAACAGAATAACCCATCCATTGCGTTGCCTGTGCTTGATTCAAAAATCGTACAACTCATACAGCAATCGCTATCACTTGACTTAAAATATTTTTGCCCTTCCTTGCCTTTAAAGGAGTGCCCTTTGCTGTGCTGATGTTGCTACATGCCTTACTTCTTGCCTATCTCACACTGCGAATTTTTTCTGAGCTCTATATTAAACATTAAATCTGTTACGAAAAAAGAACTAAACAAAATGAACACAAAACGATCAGCTTTAAAAAAAAGGACTTGGAACTGGAAAAACCGAATGAAAAAAGAATGTTAACAACAAATACTTTTTCACACCCAACCCAGTTCTGCCGAATCAGAATCAACGTTGAGTTTAAGCAAGCGAATGAGCCAATTGGAGTAAAGTGCCATGCAGATTTAAATTTTTTCCCACTTGTGACGAATGCAGCTATCGATTTTTTTTTTTGCATGTTAGCATGCTAGTTAACATTCGTGTCAGTCAGCTGTTGGCTCTCACACTGGCCAATAGAATCTTCTTGCCTATTCGTGGCAGCCAGCTATTGGCTCTCACTCTGGCCAGTAGAAAATGGCTGCAAACTACATGAAAACTGCCGTAGAAGCATGAAAATATCGATTATTTCCACTATCGATGGGAGTTGGGAAATGCAAAGTCGGTCTTGGCCTTCCCGCTAACTTGGAGCATGTGCATGTAAATTTTGGTGCAAATTCGTCGAAAATTGCGGCCGTGCATTCGTTCCACACACACACGCACACACACACACACATCTTGCCTTTTATAGATAGAGATTGTCAGGAAACGTTAAACACTTTTATCTTTCCTTATTTATTTATAGCCAAATCCCGTCTTACGAACATTTCTCTTATTAATAATTTTAAAATTCAGCAAACGACGTTATTTTATTTAATTTGTGGTAAATAGATTTTGACGATTGTCTTACTCGGTTTCCTTCGTTCGGTATTGTGCGTCTGAAAATGCCGCTTTTATCAGTCGCCATTGCTTCACGGCCTTTTGGCTCGGGAAGGTTCGAATAATTTTTAACCCAATCCCCAGAGGGGATCTTGCCTCAGGCAGTACCGCTCATTCGGAAGGGATGCTGGGTTTATTGCCCGATGCCTCGCTTGGATCACCCACTTTAAAACTGAACGTTGGCGCACTGAAAAATAAACGATTCTCGGGATTTGGGCTTAGATCAAAGTTTAGTATCTGTTCTCATTAGCTTAATCTGATTCTCTCTCTCAACTTGTATCTTTCATTTCTGAAGCGATTATGATTTACAATGATAACTGGGGCAATAATGGCTTGAACGTTAGTAAGGCACCTCTCTTTTTATTTTCAAAACATTTCACCCCAAGTCACCAATCTGACACTGGGTGGCATGCCACTAGCGTTTATCGCTGGTGGCCATCTGTTGGACCGCCGGCATGTTCATCTCGGCAATGCTATCCCTGGCGGACCACTAGAGCCCCACCGGTGATCCGCTGCCACCAGAGGACCGCTGGCATTGCTATCGGCGGTCCGCCAGCGGACCACCAACAGCTTGCGCGTAGGGAAGGCAATAAAGCCACTCGGGCGCAAGAGTTTATTGAGTGTTGGAGCATAAAACTACTAAGAGAGGACAATAAAAAGAAGACAGGAGATATCGTTTGACACTGCATTTAAATTTTGGGAAATCAAAGTTGACTGGGAAACAATAAGTCGGAAAAGAGATCTACAAGCGATAAGTGCGACAGAAGCTGTTCGCGTAGAATTTGCAGTTACATCTAACCATTTCCACTGAAGTTACTTCTCAGTATTCCAACTTTTCCTAAGCATGCTTTTATCTGGATTGTCTTGTTACCTCCTCTTGCTTTTGTTACTAAGCTTTTAGAGATCGTTCCCAGTGCTCCAGCTACGACCGGTACTACTGCGACCTTAATGCTCCACGGCCTTCAGTTATTTTTATTATTATTAACGGTTATATTATCTTTTATCTGGGTAGGGAAATTTTTCTTTTTATTTTATACTCTATATTCTTTTTATTTTTCCTGACAACAAAGTCTGACAACTTCTTTTGGCTTTTGTAATATACACCATTTGTTCAATGACACATTCTGAAGGTAAATTGTTTACATGGATCAGCACAATATGGCTGACGAGAAGAGAATTTAAAGCAATGACTAACTGACAAGTTATGCACATTGTCGTTAACGCATTGAATTGAGACGTTATCGAATCAAGGAGAATTGCCAACTAGTTGTCACTTTCATATTCAAGAAACACAGTTTCTTTTTGTAAAAAAAAAAACTCACTTAAAAATGCTTTGTGCCAAATTTTACAATTTGTAGTATTGTGTAATAAATTCCTCGTTTTTCATTATTATATTTTTATATATGCATTTATTTACTTTACATAGTGATATGTTACTGGCTATTATTGAATATGAAAAACACCAGATATAAAGTTCGCACTGCACGATTATTTTAATAGGCGCCCCTTGCAGTGACATTCAGATGTACGAGGCCAATTCCTTCGTTGTATGTCGCTAAGACTCAAGTAATTGGTATCCCTGGTTTTTCACGGTTTTTCTTTAACTGAAAATATGGCGTTATGAAAATTTTCGCCTCTTTTCAAATTCATGATTTAAGTAACCCCTTTCAAATCATGAGAAGCATTAAGGAAACCCATGTTCGGACACTTTAAATGTTTTGAAACTTTCTCAAGTGATGATCAATTTGGATACCAAATATTTAATAAAGTTCATTAATTGACTGTTTCGTTTTCTACGGCTTATCAACCCTTTGCAGGTTATTTAAAGCCAGAAAATATTTTTAGATTGTAAGAATTGATTTTTTTTTTTTTTTGGAGCGGGTACAGAAATTATTTTTTTTTTTAAGCGTTTCACCCCAAGCAAGGCGGGAAGCCACTAGGACGCAAGGGGTTACAGAAAATTTGGAGCAAGATCAGATAGGAGTGATAGAAGAAAGGATGAGAAGGGTAGTGGATAGATCAAGGCAACTGGAGATGTCGATTGACATTACATTTGAATAGCTGAAGATTATAGCTCTCAGGGAAACAGGAATAGGGAAGGGAGTTCCACAGACGAGAGGTGCGAGACATGAAGCTATTGGAGTAGAAGAGACGTCTACATTTAGGAGTTTACACAGTGAAGGGGTGAGAGCAGGATGCCAGCCTCGTAGTGCGCTTGAACTCATGAAGTCTGGGAACCAGCGAATGCAGCTCCTCGGAGCAATTGCCATTTGGGAAGTGTTCTAACAGAGGACGGAAATCCGAAGACGTATAGGGATGGCCAAAGATGCATTCCAAAAGCTAAGCAGAGTATTAAGAAACAGGAAAATTTTGTTAAAAGCAAAGAAAAGAGTACTGAAATGTTACGTGATATCTGTCCTACTGTATGGCAATGAATGCTGGCCAATCTCCTCAAAGATGAAGAAGAGACTTCAAACAACACAAATGCTAAGAAAGATGCTAAGGATACCATGGGCCAAACATGTGAGCAACGACGAGGTTTTGGAGAGAATGGAAAACGAAGAGGAAACTTAACATCAGGAAAAGGCAGTTGAAATTTATGGGTAGGGTAATGAGGAAGGAAAGCTTGGAAAATCTGATCCTCACAGGAAAGATAGAGGGAAAGAGCGACATAGGAAAGCAGCTCGTAACATACCTGATGGAGTTGATCAAATGGATGGCGGAACAAGGTTTAGGAGAAATAACAAAAAGACAAAACTTCAAGCTTCAAGGGACAAAAGATAGTGGAGGGCCATGATCGCCTATGCTCTGAAGAGACACGGTTCATACAAGTCTTATTAATTAAACTATATCTGAGGGGAGAAGAGGTGTATGCATACTTTTCGCGCTGCTATTTGAGGCACGGTGGAGTAATGGATAGCGGCTCGGATTGAAGAATCGGAGAGCCGAGTTCGAATTCCAATTCGATGTTCCAGTTCATGCATCACATTCACTTACGTGCTAATACCCTTGGGAAAGGTATAACCCATTTCTTCTTTCCCCAGCTATGGGTAGATAGCAGGACAGTCTGGTTTCTATAGCCTTGGGTGGCAACCGATCTAGGAAAAGCAAAAACTCTGTATTCAAAACCGGCCTGGAGAGAATTGGGCTCCATCAGGCTATCTTTTCCAGTAAACACCACTTCTACGTAGGGGCACAATGTGTACTGCGGCTGAAGTACACATGGTGTCCCTACGACCCTACGGGATAAAAAAATATTATTGCGTGAATATAACGAACCCAAATTAGAACTCGCCTCTTCGTTTAACAATTCCGAGCCACTATCCATTATACCATCCAAACTAGGTACTGACTAGGCTTGACGTTACTTAACTTTGCATATTGTAAGTGAATCGGTCTTTCAACGTGATGCGACCGTAAGCCAATTAATAAAGTTATACATGGGAAATGTCGCATAGAGTTAAAATGCGACGCCCTATCAGATTTGGTTTTCCTAGAAAATTCTTCTTTTCGCAATTTTTTTATAATAAATTCACCGTAAGCAAAGCAATAAGACGCGGGGGATCACTGGGAATAAAAGAGAATGAGAAAGCTTTAGAAGTAACCGGAAACCCAATCCTAAACAGGAAACAAAGGATAAACAACTACTCGTGTTCAAAACACCCGGGAGGAGTGTGAACCGGGCGGATGGCAAAATTATATACTTCTCTCAAGATTTGCAATAACGTTGTCGCACAGTTCATGGATTCCATTCATCCAGGTCGACCGTAGTCGGGATCATCAAGCCAATGCCGATCCTTTTTTTAGCTGTATAGTATGTGCTACGCATGGGCTGCATACAGTTTGAATTCAGATTTACTTTCTGTTCTGCTATTTACCCATATCTTGGGGGAAGATGAAGAAGATGTTACGGTTTTTTGGGTATATATGTGTATGTAACTAGTGAGAGAGTCAAAATGACTTATTTCCCTTTATAGTCGACCAATAGAAGGTTGACCAATCAGAAGCCGCACAACACTGTATCCGTCGTGTATAAAGGCGGCCATCTTTGTTTTCCTACCGGAATGACCAGAGGCAACTTGTCCGGCGAACAGGACAGACGGGAGAACTACGCTCTTCTACCTTGCTGCGATATCCACTGCGAACCTGCACTACGCTTTCCTACTGTCTCCGAAATATTCACTGCCAACCTCTGGATTCTATACTCGAAGACGACCGTCAAAATGTCTAACAGAAGATTCCTACCTTTCTTAAGGGTGTTAGCACGTAAGTGAATGGAATGGATCAGACTTGAATCAGAACCGAGCCGCAATCAATTACTCCACCATGCCTTCATGGATTACTTACACAGTATCACCGCGAACACTCCATCATGTATCACATTTCAATAGATAAATGATTTTAACAATACCCAATGCGAAGCAGATGAGAAAAAAGTTAAGTTTTTTTCTTAACTTCCTCTAAAAAAATATATCAGAAACAGGTTGTACTTCCTTTGAATGGGTTCAGGTTAAATTGCGACTGTCATTCTCGCAATTCGTAAACACGGCTTTTGGGCCATCTTCATGAATGCTTTGTCGAACACTTTCATTTATTCCAGTCATAATTGCTGCGTTATCATTTGTCTGTCCGCAGCAATCACCGATGGAAATTTTGTCTACTTCTAATATTTGTTCAAAATTTTATTTGCCAAGCTCATTGCATTTTGTCGAAGAAAAGACGTAATTCTATTTTCATCTGTGTGAACGTAACACAATATTAACGAAAAACAGATCTCCATTAGGAAAGTCTGGAGCTTAATCCAACAATATGCTAATATATTTTCCATCTTAAATTACGGAAATTATTTTTCTTTAACATCTTCCCCAAGAAGCTCGATTAATTCATTTTGACTTCTGCTGGAGGTGACATTTCTTTTAATTCTCTTTTCCTCTTTACAAGTGTTTTGGTAAGTATGCCTCATACTCAGTCGTTGCTTAAAACGTTTTCTGCTTTCTCCCTGATTGTCTTCTCTAGCTTCCACAAAGTATATACACCCTCTCCTCGATGTCCACGAAAATTTTTATGTACATACACGACATCATCAGAAAATACAAGAGGTAACTATAATAAATTAAAAATTTATTCGTAATTTTCTAGCATTTTCTCAACAAGAGTCTTTGTAGGTAAGGCTATAAAACGAAATTATCTAAAACTCATCAGCTTGTGAAATATCTTGTGTCTTTGCTATTGCTGGATTGTTTCATTTTTTAATATTTAAGAATCTTAATATTTTTAGTTATTTTAACATTGATATGGTAAAATACTTTTGTATTGTCGTTTACTATCACTTCCTGTCGATTGTGTTTTGTTCCCTTTGCGCTAATTCCTTTGAATGGGTTTATATAGCCGGGCAGGCTAGGAGGAAAACCCGGGGAAGGCTGTTTCGAGATTTCGTGGCAGACTGTGCATCATTTCTGCTATCATTTCTTGCAAAACGTGTGATGATTTAAAACAAGCCTTCACTAATAAGTTTGATCGTTGCTAAAGCTTTTCCTGCTTTTACACTAAATGTCTGCTCTGGCTTTGATAAACTATTTACTCCTTCTTATCGATATCCACAAAAGGGCAATTTCTTTTACTTTTGCCATAAATATTATAACCTCAAGAGCCCGTAGAGTTATAGCTTTCCGTTTTTTTTCATTTCAACAGACATTTGCAGCTGAAGTTCAGGCTCTATCGTAGCCACGCAGCAAACAAACTACAATGTTCAGGTATTCCCTCTATTGAGAAGAGCCTTTTTGTACAACGAAATTAACAGACACAATTTCAGATTCCAAAAACTAAATTTTTACTTCAGTTTTTGACTGGATGCACTTCCTTTATATGGATGCTCCCAATATGCATAACATAAACATTTCCAAAACAAAAATTATGAATTAGAATTACAGTGTAACCCGGATATAAGAGACCCTGATATAAGAGAAACCCGGATATAAGAGAGATTTTCTCTGGTCCCAAATTAGAGCCTGTGTTAATGTATATAAAATAGACCAAACCCGGATATAAGAGAAACCTGGATATAAGAGACTTCTTCTCCGGTACCGACAACTCTCTTATATCCGGGTTACACTGTACTGGAATTGGAATGAGAGTAGTGATGGTACATACCCTGATTTAAGAATGTGGAATGAAAAAACTTAAAACCCTTCAAATACCACGGTGTATGGATCAATTTTTAAGAAAATTAGTTTTGGAAATAAGAAAATGGATCATAGGATTGGCTGTGTTAAGAATAGATTGTCCGGCACAAGATGCCACAAACCAAAATATTTAATCCTGAAATAGCCTCGTTCAGTCTTGATTCTCATATGGATGACACCCGTTCAGAAATGTCTAAACTATTAGATCTGTACAACTTCAAGATGCTACATAACCAAAATATTAACCTCAGAACTCGTGTACTGAATTAGTCTCGTCCAATCCCGTCTCTTATACGAATGAGACCCGTTCTGAAAGGGCTAACCTGTCAGGTCTACACATCCGTTTTCTCAGACCAATCAAAATCTCGTGAGCTGGCGCAACAGAATCACAAACAAGGAACTTTACCATATAAGAGAACCCATATCACACGAGGACTTTCAACAGCAGGGCTTAACTGATCATGGCTCTCCACGGCTTTCTATCCTTTGTAACGCTAAGCAATGATTGTTTCCTTACTAACTACTAAGCGTCTCTGTCTTTCTTGCCATGCAGGTTTTCATATGCATGCATAACATCTGATGTTGGTCAAAGAGTTCACTGAGTGGAAATAAAACAGTAACAACAATAAAAAATGAAGATGCTGATCAGAAAAACATATTGACTCGAATTGCTGTCTATGGGCAAAATGTGAATAATGTGGATTCATCACTTCGAAGGCGCAGAATATTTATTCAAAAACGAAAAGAAAAAATGTACAGACGGTTTCTTTTATTGTTGGCCCCTTACTTGAAACCATTACTAATTGAGCGGCTTAGAACCCTTCATAATTTTTGGGTGTTTTGAAGAACACCGGAAGCAGAAAATTTATCACAAAACAACACCAAAATTGGTGACTTTAAAAAAGAATATTTCAAAAATGTTTCTTCCTTGTTATCGCGCTTATTAGTGAGATTTACAATATAAATGATGGCGAAAAAAACTGAATAAAAAATTGCAAGAATATTTTGTCCGAAAGGTCAGAGTGGAAAATAAGGTACGTAAGCGCAAGTTGGTTGGAAGTGTCATCTTAGTCCGAACATTGGGTGAGAGTAATCATTTTTTCTTGGCCCTTCATTTCTAGCTTGACTTAGTATTTGGCATACTTTGTTGACCTTTTAACCTGACAGACGCGCCTATATAATGACTATTGGTTTTGTAACAAGAGTATCCTTTTCAAATAACAGTGTCTCTGTCTGTTATTTAAAATCGTGTTCAGGGTCAATCATTTGTCAGCGTCCAGCAAATCTGTGCAGGGTGCGATGGATAAATTGTCGTCTAAATTACGCAAAATATGAAAATAACACGGACATCTCATTTTATCAGATATATTTACCAAAATTACACAAAAATATCTTGAGAGACTAAGGTGTAAATTTATTCAATAAAAAAGCCATTGATTCAACTACGTTCTCCAAATGACTTCAGAATCTCCTGCATCTCTTCTGGATGGTCTCCTTGTTTAAGTTGGTGAATGCTACCATAATCCTTGCCTTCAGTTCATCTTTGGTGTTATAAGAAGTTTTGTTGGTCTCTCTCTCAAGTGCGACCTGTTATTCATGACGACGGTCGTCTTTGAGTATAGAATCCAGAGGTTAGCAGTGAATATTTCGAAGACAGTAGGGAAGCGTATTTCAGGTTAGCAGTGGATACCCCGGTAAAGGTAGCATAGCGCAGTTTGTCCTTCTGTTTCTCTTCGCCTGACAAGCTGGAACTGGACATTCGGGTAGAGTAAACAAAATGGCCGCGTTTATACACGACGGATTGAATGTTCTACGTCTTCTGATTGGTTAACCTTCTATTGGTGGACTATAAAGTAAGTCAAGTCATTTGGGTTAGCTCACTAGTTACTACATATACACAAAAAAACTGCAACACGACCCACACATAATAATCAAAGGGGTTGCAGTTTGGGAAATTAGGTGGTCATATGTAAGGGGTGATGTGGTTGCAGAAATTATCTGACAACAATGACTGGGTTCTCCTGCTTGTATGGCATGACGCAGTATCCTGTTGCCATACATGGGATCTTCCAACAGCCATCCTCATGACCCAGGGCAGCACTACCTCCTCAAGGCACTTGATGTAGGCTTCCGTATTGAATCTGAGGCCCTTACCAACAGATTTGGAGGTTATTATCTTATCAAAACGATCAGAATGAGTTTACCGAGCTGCCGTACCTTCGTAATCACCATTAGACCATTCAACTCTTTCAGAATCCTCTAAAGCTGTCCTAAGATTTCCACCCAAATACTCTGAAATGTTTGTATTGGAGCTCCCGGCGCTAATGTCATTTCCAACTTTCTAGCGGAGCAAATTTAGTCATGGTGCTCTTTTTTTTTTCTTTTTTTTTCACAGAGGGTGCCCAACAGAGCTTACTATACTGTGCCGTCGACAAAATCAAAAACAAACAACACGCATGCGCAGAATTAAAAAAAATATATAAAATGGCGACAATTTACCCATCGCATTGTATTATTTTCTATGTTTATCTACCTTTTACTGTCAAGCAGTTAGGAATGAAACGACGTAGACACATCAGGTGTAAAGACCTCTACTTCTACTTTTATTATCATTACTACCTATGAGTAAAAAAATGTTCCGAAGAGGTCAAGTCAACCTACACAAGTGTCTTCCTGGCAGTCCATACCTTATCTATGTCTATCATGCTGTAGTAATAGCGAAAACATTTTTCAGTATATGCAGCGATGAATCAAAATCTTATCACCATTATGTAGCAAGAACAACAGCTACTGTCTCGTAACAACTGCGTCTATCAGGATGAGATTTACGCACTAAATGATGTAATCATGGTCAAAAAGAAAGATTTGATTGATTTTGATAAAGGCCGAATTGCTATGCTTAAAAAAACCAGGTCAGAGATTTATCGATTCAGTATGGCTTGTGGAATGTAAAGAAAGAAAGATGCAGTTGAAACTTCTATGGAATATAATGAGGAAAGAAGGCTTAGAATAATTGACACTCACAGGACATATTGGATGCAGGAGGGACAGAGGATCTAACAAGCTAATAAGTTTGTGTGAATGGTTAGAACAGGGATTAGGAAGACGATTTAGCAAGACCTATAAAGGATAGGAAGTTGTGGAGAGCCATGATCGCCCATGACTTGAAGGGTCACGGCACAAAAAAGAAGAAGAAGAAAACGTGGGATACTCAGGTACAGTTGGGCCTATTGTCAGTTTCCCTTGGAGGTAAATATATCACCAACAAAATATTTGTCTGGCAAATACTTATGGATATGAAAAATGAAAAGATTTCTCGTCAAGTATGAGCCAACAAAAGGGTTAATGTGGCATTATTTGAAGAGAACACTGCATTAAAGAAACACGGAGTACTGTGTAAGGAGTTGTGTCATCAAGTTACTCGTAGCATCCATGTTCGCTAATGTCCATTGCCAAAAACTGATGCGTGAATTCGCAAATAGATGACATGACATCGACCGACGTGTGAAAACATGACACTTGTAAGCCTCCAAGACACATAATCCACGCTAATAGCTACAAACTTATCAATCTACATGAAACAATTATTTAATAACTGCTTTTGAATTTAGAGAATATTTAGAAAGCATTGAACAATTAATGTCAAATTGTCCACGAAAAATTAAATAGAAATATTAAACAAAGAACATTTATTACTTTTAATACACGCACACACACACACACATATATATATATATATATATATATATATATCTTATTATTATAAAACCCAGATTTGTGTGTGTGTGTGTGTGTGTGTGTGTGTGTGTGTGTGTGTGTGTGTGTGTGTGTGTGTACGTTTACGTTTATATTGGATTGGATTTCCTACGTTTTTCAACCGATTTCAACAAAACTTCACAGGACTACGTAAAATTACTTTATAGTGGTTCTGACAGAGCCAAAATTGGAAAAACACAATTGTTTTTGCATGAAACCAATTTGAAAGCTCTATAAAACACAACTCTGTCGCCAGAATGAAAGGGGGACAACTCATATCGAGTTATACTTATTATAAAACCCAGGTTGTGTGTGTGTGTGTGTGTGTGTGTGTGTGTGTGTGTGTGTGTGTGTGTGTGTGTGTGTTCGTTTATATATGGGATCGGATTTCCTACATTTTTCAACCGATTTCAACAAAACTTCACTTTTTTTTGGCAGGTAGTGTCTCTTATTGTCTTGCGCACTTTTTTTCTTCATTTTTACATTTAGGAATGCTTTAAAAATTCCATTTACAAGACAATTGTTTATAATAAAATTCTATTCAATCGATAGACTCATAACGATTGAAAACAATGTTTTTGTTTGAGTTTGGGTTTGACCAATTCATAAAAAAAAAAAAAAAACTAATTAAGACATGCGTGTCCGTCACCCGTAAACAATAATGTTTGTCAATTTTATTTTTCAGTCTTTATGATGGTCGATACTTGATCTATCTCTTACTGTTACATCCCAGGCAACACGGGCCCTACTGCTAGTATATATATATATATATATATATATATATATATATATATATATATAGAGAGAGAGAGAGAGAGAGAGAGAGAAAAAAGAGAGAGAGAGAGAGAAATTTAATAACAATAAACAAAGAATGCGCTAACACTTTGAGGAACCGACTCCTACGAGGATGCTTTCCCAATTACTACAATCTTAACCTATTCAAGTCTAGGGTCAACCGTTTACTTCCAAACAACTCTCCATAAACTGTTTCTCCTACTCTGTGACCCTCTACTTCAGCTGGCTTTTGGGGCTTGTACGGGATGAACATCATTATAAAAAACCCTTTTCTGCAATCCATTTACGCAAGCTCTTTCATCTGCACATCTTAGGTTGTTAAGATTGTATCCGTCAATACCTAATCCTTGTAAACACTTCTAATTCACTCAGAATGCCAATATTTTATAGCTTCTATAAATCCGGTCAGAATACATATCCTTGTCTTACACTCCTTTTTATTTTTGTATATTTACGGAATTACTGAATTCGTTTTCTGTGAACTCCATAGAACAATAACTCTAATGAGCCATATAACAAAACTTATCATCCTAATTCTGATGAATAGAATGCTCAGCAGAATTAGACCGGAAATAAGATAACTTTAATGCCTCTAAAACGAAACTGCTCTCAGTTACCCAGCAGAGAACCCTCTCTGCCTCCCATCAGGATGGTTGATGCCCAACTAAACAAGAGCGCCTCTCTGCGCCTGCTTGGTCTCACGCTGTCCTCTGACCTGAAATGGAACAACTACATTGAATCTATAGTTTAATCTACCGCAAGGAAATTTGGTTCTCTGTTTCGCGCCAGAAGGTTTTCTCGCCGGAGTCCATCCTTCAAATCTATAAATCAACCATTCGTCCTTACATAGAATACTGCTGCCATATATGGCCTGGTGCTCCTGCCGTTCACCACGAGGTCCTCGACAAAATCCAGAGATGGATGTGCAACGTGGTCGGTCCTGATCTGGCATCCCGTCTGCAGTCGCTATCTCACAGACGTAATGTGGCTTCCCTCTGTCTTTTCTACAAGTACTTTCATGACAAATGCTCCGACGAGCTACTTTCACTGGTTCCCAAACTGCATGAATTTAAGCATGCTACGAGGTTGGCATCCCGGTCCCACCATTTCAATGTCGAAACGACTAAATGTAGCCATCTCTTCTACTCCAACAGCTTCTTATCTCGCACCTCCCATTAGTGGGACTCCCTTCCTACCACTTGCTTCCCTGATATCTTCAAATATTCAAATGTAATGTCAATTGACATCTTCTGATGCCTTAACCTTGATCCCTGTTCTTCTCTTTATCTTTTTCACAAACACTTCTCTTTACTCTTACTTTCACTCTCTGCAACTCCTGTCTTGCTTGGGGTGATTTTTAAAAAAAAAAAAGAACAGTGATGGTTAGTTAAAGACACTGGAACAAGGAATGCGATATTTATGCTCAAAATTATATTAGAATAAGCAATAAAATTCGAAAGTATATATAGTTACGTTTTATAGATTCTACAAAAACGTTTGATAAAGTAAGTCACAACGTTCTGTTGAAACTGCTAGGTTAACTTGACATATTTGGGAAGATTATTAGAATAATCCAAAATTTAAACCCATAGACGAGACATATCATAAACTAAGAATTCCTGTAAAATCAAGATAACCCTATACGTGAGATATTTCATAAATTTGTGATTTTTTTTAATGAATAATCAACGGTTGAAGGGACAGGCAGAGTAACGGTTATCAACACGGAAATTGAATTCAGCGCAACCGTTCGATTCTGTTGCGGTCACTTCGCGCTAATGCTCTTGGAAGAGGCAGGATTCCATGTTCTTCCAACTACCGTTTAAATAGCAGTGCAGACCAGGTTCTTGGGGTAGCAGCCGGCCAAGGTGAAGAATTACTCTGAACTCAAATCTAGTTTAAAAAAGGATGGGCTCCGTCAGACTACCTTGCCTTAAATAGACCCCTGCTGCTACGGCCGCAATATATGTGAGTCCCTGACATGATTCGTGATGTGACAAATCAAAGGACAATATAATAAAGTAATTACTTACATTATTTATATACGAAGTATTGATTTCATATTTGTTGTTGTTATCACAACTTTTCGGTCGTTGTGTCCTCCGGCCATCCTCAGGAGTATATCGATCTGGGAAATTAAATATGCACCTTTTGGATCGTTGTTCCATCTGGCACAACAACCGAAAAGTTGTATATTTAAGGTGTATATTTAATTACCCAGATCGATATACTCCTGTAGGGCACAGCGGCCGAAATGTTGCGATAAAAACATCAAAAATGAGTCCTAATATAAATAGTGTAAATAATGATAAGTCCTCATCCCAGAAATCCAGACAGTAATAAAGTAATGTCTTTTTCTTGTTGGAAATTAAGGTTCGGCTTATACACGAACCATATCCTAAAATATTTCTGAGCTGCTCATCATGGGTCGATTTGTGAATGTTTTGTTCAATCTTATTTTTACGCCATCCGGAACGATTATTATTATTATTGTTAATATTATTCGAAAATAAAGGTCAGTAAGAAGGTCACTACCTTAAAGGTCATATGTAAAATCTCTGGATTGTGAAGTCAGCCTTTCATATTCGATTGGCATTTTTATTATAGACCAGACAGCATTTATATTTGAAGGATGATAGTTTTAATTTTAAAAAAATAAAGATAAGCGGGAATCTGATGACTTAAAAATTATATTTCTTGGAGATAAAACTTGTCTTGGGTCAGTTGACCTGGCCAAGCTAAATTATCTCGCCTACGTAGAAAACCTCTGGCATTCTCCTTGATTTAACCAGCCAGTACGCAAATTTTGTTACTTATTAGGTACGAGGCAGTCAAACTTATAAATATGATGATATGCACTTCGACGACTGTTTTAGCGCTTCCTATCCAAAGATCCCAAAGAACTTTGCACTTGATTCCAAAGCACTTAATTTTCCGTTTTCAATTTTTGCCGAGATAAAGTGCACCTTTGCTTCTAAGAATAACATTTAATTTTCTATTTCAAGAAGAGACGGAGATTAAGTTTATTTATTCAGACGCGAATGTTCTTCTTAATATTTTAATAAGTAAACATTTTTCACCGAGCTAAAATTCAAATACAACTATCACAGGTTTTCTAAATTATTATCATTTGCTACGCTTGACTTCATATGACACAAGAGCAGAAACGGTGGCTAGAATGATTGTGTTTCGCTAATGTTCTAAGCTAGGAAGTATTTTCTGCTTGCTTTGAAAATCCACGTTTGAAATCGCGGCTTTCCTCCGGTTTCGAACATACACTATTGTAACTATCTTATTGGACTCTCTAATAGGTGCTCCCATGACGTAGGCGATTCCGCAAATTCCTATCCCTTGTAGTTCATCATTGGAAGAGGCAGAATTCCATGTTCTTCCAACTACCGTTTAAATAGCAGTACGGACCAGGTTCTTGAGGTAGCAGCCGGTCAAGGTGAAGAATTACTCTGAACTCAAATTTAGTTTGAAGAAGGATGGGCTCCGTCAGACTACCTTGCCTTAAATAGACCCCTGCTGCTACGGCCGCAGTATATGTGAGTCCCTGACATGATTCGTAATGTGACGAATCAAAGGACAATATAATAAAGTAATTACTTACATTATTTATATACGGAGTATTGGTTTCATATTTGTTGTTGTTATCACAACTTTTCGGTCGTTGTGTCCTCCGGCCATCCTCAGGAGTATATCGATCTGGGAAATTAAATATACACCTTTTGGGCAGTACGGACCAGGTTCTTGAGGTAGCAGCCGGTCAAGGTGAAGAATTACTCTGAACTCAAATTTAGTTTAATAAACTTTATCTATCTGTTCTTCCTCCTAAGCCTTGTTCTGCCACCCATTTACTCAAGCTTATTATGTTATGCATTATTTCCCTCTGGCCCTCTTGCTCTCTGTCTCGTGAGTGTCATATTTTCCAAGCCCTCCTTCCCCATTACATGCCACAGAAACCGCAACTGTCTCTTCCTGAAGTTAAGTATTACCTTTTTTGTTTCGATTTACTCACATGCTTGGTCTACGGTATAAGCGTTACACGATGAAGCGTTGCGATCATTTTTACGGGTAGCGCATCTCGTGCTGGCGTCTGGAAAAAGCGAGCGACTAATTAGAGCTGACAGAAGGCAGATAAAGATATAGTTGGTCGACCGTAAGAGAAAGAGAGAGAGCCCTAATGATAAGCTGTTGTTTACTCAAGATTATCACTCTATCCGTCTCTCTCTCACTCTCTCTCTCTCTCACTGCCTCTTTCTATTTCACACACACATACACGTACACACACACACACACATACACACACACATCATACGAGCATACGCAGTGACTGAATAACCTTTCTCTTTCTTCTATGATATTTTTTCTCTCGTGATTCCTATTTCGAAATAATGAGTTCCTAGATGAAGCGGTTGTGCAGGTAGGGTAGCGGTTATCGACACCATAAGTAAAATCGGTAATCAGAGTTCCTATTCTAGTCATTTCAGTTGCATAAATATGTTCTTGGAAAAGGCATAAATCCATTTATTAACACCCTACTAGCTAAGGACAAAGAAACTTTCTAGCCTAGGATGGTGACCATTCTAACAAGAAAACTCGTAATTTAAACCATTTCCACTAACAGCCATGAGCTTCTAATGGTGGATATATGTTAACTGTGAGAAGGGTCTACGTCTCTACCTCATGAGCTATGACACGCTGCGATTTTTCAGATAATTTATTTAAAGTTACACTTATAAGGAGATGAGAAAATTTGTAAAAGTTAATCCTAGAATTTGATATTTAGTCCTTTCTACTCTCTTTCGTTAACGACCTTCTGTAGGATTTTATATAGTTTCCATTCAGTATCTGCTATCAACATCGTGTCTTCTGTATGTCTTATGTTTCTAAGATTGTGGCCCTCAATAATAAATCCTGGTAGGGCTAATAATTCTCTCAGATTCGCCTCACTGTATAGGTTGAATAAGTCCGGTGAGAAGATACATCCTTGTCTTACACCCCTTTCTATTTTTGCATATTTACTGAAGTCATTTTCTATCTGTATGCACTTTTCTGATAGTATAGGCACTGGATTATTCTAATATGCTTCCCAAATTCTAGAGTTGTTGTCTCAATAAATCACCGTGGAGAAAACGAAAATGTACTCCGCTAACAATTCCGAAAAAACTCATGGTTTTTAATACTGACGAGCAGTAGAGCCCGGCGTTGCCCGGGGATGTAACAGTAAGAGATAGATCAAGTATCGACCATCATAAAGACTGAAAAATAAAATTGACAAACATTATTGTTTAAGGTTGACGGGCACGCATGTCTTAATTAGTATTTTTTTTTTTTTTGTTTTTTTGTTTTTTTACGAATTGGTCAAACCCAAACTCAAACAAAAACATTGTTTTCAATCGTTATGAGTCTACCGATCGAATAGCATTTTATTATAAACAATTGTCTTGTAAATGGAATTTTTAAAGCATTCTGAATGTAAAAATAAATAAAAAAAAGTGTGCAAGACAATAAGAAACACTACCTGCCAGAAAAAATTGACGTTTTGTTGAAATCGGTTGAAAAATGTAGGAAATCCGATCCCATATATAAACGAACACACACACACACAAACAACCTGGGTTTTATAACAAGTATAACTCGTTATGAGTTGTCCCCCTTTCATTCTCGCCATAGCGATGCTTCTTAATCGTGTTTTCAAATTGATTTCATGCTAAAACAATTGTGTTTTTGCAATGTTTGGCGCTGTCAGAACCACCGCAAGGTAATTTTACGTAGTCCTGTGAAGTTTTGTTGAAATCGGTTGAAAAATGTAGGAAATCCGATCCAATATATAAACGAACATATACACACACACACACGCACACACAACCTGGGTTTTATAATAAGTATGATTATAAAATTATCTAACCTTCAATTCGTACTGCAGGACATTAGTACAGTAGTTTTTTAACCCTTTTTTAGTACTAGGACGCATTGTCAAAATTTTAGTATCTTGAGGTTTTAACCCTCAATTAGTACTATGGGATGTTATCACGGCATTATGACTGTGGAGCTTTCAAACACCCATTTAAAATATTATAGATATATCCTTCAGTTATTAATTTTCTTGCTATGTATTTTCTTAGATGTTCTTTCTGGTTTTTATTGGATGTGTGGGTGGTGTAATGTATAGAGTCTTAGAATGAGAACTCGGAGAGCCGAGTCCGAATTACCGATATTTACTTACGCGCAAAGGCAATTGGGAAAGGTATGAATTCATCTCCGAACCAAAAGATATGGGTTAAATAATAAGACTTGTTTTAGGAAAAGTCATTGTTATTCTTGGAAAAATGCAATATTCCCCCCGCAAAATCTAAAATATGTTTCGGTTTTAAATAACACTCAAAGGGTTGATAAGTCGTAAAAAAAACAAATCAATCTGGGTTTATAGGATAAATAAAAAAAAAAACACAGCGTCTTATTTTGACAAATCGAATTAAGAGATCAGTATTAAAAATTAACTTGTTTGTTTCAAAAATTAAAATATATGAAAACAGTTTCTGTCTGAATTTCTGAAACAAGGTGTTTCATTATTTACATCCGGACTAATACCCCCATCCTTCTTGTTATTTTCACTCTGTTTCGGCCGTTTTAAGTTCAATCCCTGGTCCGGGTAGTACATACTGTAAGGAAGATGAGTAATAACTATTAGGTGAGTGCAAAAATAATGACGTAAGAATGTCGTTTTTTAACGTAGAAAAGTACGTCAAAAAACGACATTATTACATCATTATTTTTGCACCAACCTAATAAATAAGAACTAAATGAGATATCTCAAGATACAGACAGTGAAACAAAAATAATCTACCCCCTCCCCGTACATTAAATAAATGGCTCAGTTCGAAATTCCCTGAAGAAGACCTGAATGCACATTCTTCAGGGAATTTCGAACTGAACCCTTTATTTAATATACAGAGGTAGATTGTTCTCTTCCTGCTATTTCTAGAGATATCTCTTGTTTTTATTTAGTACTGCTTTTCACTATGTTCAAGAATCGTCATCCATCTAAAGAAGGTCAGAGAACGCTGTGATAATAACATCAAGGATTAGGACATTAGTCTGACTGTACATAGAGTCAAATCAGACCGAAAATGGAGTTCTATTGCTATATTTGGGCGGGAGCTGACCATACCTCACTTATCAAGAGTTCAAAAGCCTGTCCAAGGCCTTGTGGGCGATGAATTATTTTCCACACTCCAACCTTCCTCTCTCACAGGCGCGATGCTGCAAGTCTCTCACTGCTCTATTGCTATTACCATGGAAAGTGCTCGGACAAACTGCATCTCCTGGTTCCAACAGGTCAGACCTTTCTGTCGGCGAGAAGTTTCACTTAAACAGCTTATTCCCACGAACCACTGCCCTATGGAATAGACTCCCAAGAGAATATTTTCTCCATCACTACAATCTTAACATACAATCTTAAGTCTAGAGTTAATCGTTATCTTCCTTAACTCAATTCCTATCCATATAAACTACCTCGTAACCATTTACTTCGAGTAGCCCTCAGGCATTGTACAGAGTGAAACAAATGCAAAATAGGCTTCGTTTTAATCTCACTTTGGTTTTTAAATAAATTTATCATCAATATGACTCCTCTTCAACTGTTTTTGCATTCCAAGCAATAAACAAGAAAGTTACTATGATCTTTATATTATAGAGAGTTTTTACTTTACGGTCATTTGCTTGTAATTCATACAAATAACAAGACCAGGAACTCCTTGTAATGACTTTACATAGGTATTCATAAAGATGCTTGACTACTCATGAAGATTTCATTTGCTACTTGTTAAATATTAAGCATAATCATTTTGTGGGTGGGGGTGTTAATCATTCCTTCTTCTTTATGTGCCCTGTCCCCTCATGACGTAGGCGATCATGGCTCTCCACATTTTCCTGTCCTTTGTAACTCTCAATAAATATTGTCTTTTTGTTAATTCTCCTAAACCCTATTCCGCCATCCATTTACACGAGATCACTATGTTATGCGTTGTTTTCCTTTGTCCCTCTTGCCTTCAATCTGTCCTGTGAGTATCAGATTTTCCAAGCCCTCTTTCTTCATTATGTGCCCTAGAAATTTCAACTATCTCTTCCGGATGTTAAGTATAAGTTTCCCTTTTTTTGTTTCTATTTTCTCTAAAATTTCGTTGTTGCTAACATGTTCGGTCCATGTTATCCTCAGGATCCTTCTGTAGAACTACATTTCTGTTGCTTTAAGTCTCTTCTTCATTTTTGAGAAGATTTTCCAGCAGTCAATACCATACAGGAGAGATATCACGTAAAAGTTCAGTACTCGTTCTTTTTTTTTCTAACTAATTTCTTAAATATAATGTTTAATTTTCTCACTCAAATCTCAACATTTTTATCTCATATTATCCCGAAAAGATTACTGAACAGTTACGTAAAATTGGTCCTCCTATATGGCAATGAATGCTGGACGATCCCCTTCCAGAAGAGACTTGTGGCAACAGAAATGTGATTCTACAGAAGGATGCTGAGAATCCCATGGACTGAACATGTGAGTAAGGAGGAAGTTTTAAAGAAAATGGAAATAAAAAAGGATTCTTATACAGAAAGAGACAATTTAAATTTGGCGAGCATATAAAGATAATAATAATTTAAACCTCACATAACAGTGAAGGCAAGAAGGACAAAGGAAAGCCGCGAATAATCTACATGACTAGTATGTGTAAATGGTTAGCTAAATTAGGAGATACAGAAAAAACTTACTAAGAACTAAAAAGGAGAGGAAGTTGTGGAGAGCCATGACTGAATGGACACGGCACATAGAAGAGGTACTATTAATATACATCTTTTATAAATTCCCTTGATGCTAAGATAAAAATCTTATTAGACTTGCTTTCAAATGGGGGGGTGCATCCACCCAGGGGCCGACATTCACTGGAGGGGCATCCATTCAGGTAGTGCCTCTCCTTCGGTAGAGGGGGGAGAGGCTCATTACCCATCTCTTGGTAGCGGTGTGGGTGCACTGAAAAATCCTCTTATTAGACTTGTTCTTTACAAATGTCGAACACGTTCCGTTCTACTTTCTTGCATTACTTTTATGGAAAAAAGTGTTTGGAGATTATCATCTTTTTTTTTTCTGCCTTCAGAAGTTGGAGAAACAAAAACAAAAATACCTGTAGCCGTTACATCACTTTTAAACTAATAACAAAAAAAAAATCGATCGGATTCATATCCCGGTATCTGAAGCCAAACCGAAATACCTGTGATCTTTTTTTTAAAGCCCGCGTTTAAGAAGTGGTCCCGTGTTGTGTTCCGTTTCACATGAGAGTATGGATTCCACTGCCTTAAATAAACGACTTTGTGTAACATGTTGATTTCGTCGGGTGACAAATAAATACCTTCTGAAGGTGAAGTTTGGGTACACCTGACAGGTGACTTAACCAATGAGTCGGAATAATAACATGCCAGCAGTATAGTTAATAAAATCAACTACAACTCCAAAGCCTTTGGTCTTAAGAACGGTTTCAATTGAAAAGGAGGTATGTTTTTTTATAACAAAGCGGAATCCTTTATGAAAGCAGTTAATAAAAACAGGTTGATTCTTGTTTATAAATGCTTCCTCTTAGGGAAAGAAAAATATTTTCGGGTTGTGTGAATTCGTGGACCTATCGCTTAGAATGAATTGACTTATATTATTTTTTTTATGCTGAAAAATACAAGAAAACTTTTTTGTGGCAAACTATCTTTGGCAAGCGGAAATGTCCGAAAGAATTGCCTGAATACTTGAGGAAACTCACAACAAAAGCAGAAGAATGTCTTTTGACTATAAAACTGTTGATTAACTTGCATTCACTGACAGTGACTTCAATGTGGAGAGCCACTTTCCAATCATTTTTCGATAACATGTTTTCAAATTCTTGAATTTCTATTAAATTCTGAAAAAGCGTTAAGCGATAAGCGTTAAACTAACTTAATTTTCTTTTCCGTCACTTTTTCATCCACAACAAAGACACGACATAAATATGTTGGGCCTGGGAACCTGGAGATTACAACTGCAAGTTAGCACCTCTCAACTGCAAGTTAGCACCTCTCAACTGCACTAAACGTGGGCCGCTTTTACAAGAAATTCCTAACTTTGAAACTTGAAACTTTCAACGATTTTTTTTAGCAAAAAAAAACCTTTTTTATTATTTTTAAATATTTTATTGATATATTTATAAATAAAAAGAATGTGTCAAATTTTTTTTCGTCTTTACAGACATTTTTCTTGATCATTTCAATCCAAAAAGGGCGATAAAGTCCCTGAGATGCAGAGTGATTACTGAGTGTGAAACAAACCGTGAAAACTTTATTAAAGAGAGAGTGGACAAAAAAAAAGGGAAAAAATGAGTGAAAACGCGGACAAAACCAATGACATTGCAGATTCTTCTTTGGATTCTAGATCTTGTTTCATATACGCATCTAAACACCATCAGTTATCCCATCAAGGTTAGCAAAGTTTGTCTGACTGATCATTAGGTGTACAGTTCGATTCTCACTGTGTGCCCATACAAAATTTAGCATTTAATAACCCAACAAGGGTTGGCAAGGTGTAAAAACAACAAATCTAACATTCTGATTATTATTATTATTATTATTATTATTATATGTTAGGGAGTATAAAGAATTATTTTCGTTAAGAAATACATTTACTACAAAGGTTATTACATATGCAGATCTAAACTATAGATCCACTTCATTATTAACTAGCTTAAAAACCAAACTTTTAAGCTAGCTTCTACGTACGGTTAATTGGGCCTCCAGCTTAAAACTAAAAGGACCTCTGGTCCAACTGAGAAAACAGCAATGATAATAATTTTAAATTCCTCAATTCACTCCATGGAACTTCAAAACCTCATTTTAAATCTGATTCGGGCTATAAGTTCAATTCCGGCTTATGGTAGATTTGGGCCGAACGTATGATTTGTGCCAAAATTTTAATTAGGACCGAAAATTGAGTTCCTCAAATCACAAATACCGTGGAACTTCAATTGAGTTGAGTTCTTCAAATCACACACTGTGGAACTTCTAACCGTCACGTCACGAAACCTCTTTGTTTCATTTTTTTTTTTTTAGATCTGAATTTTTAACTGTTCCCTCCTCATCCGGAAACAAATCCCAAAGCTGGATGTTCAAGTAGCAGATGAAGAGCAGATACTAAAAAGGTATAATATGTCTATATAAAGCAAGTGTAGCCCGAGTTAGAGGTGTTTCAAACACACGGACGGACAGACAGAATTTGCCATTTATTTGTTTAGATATTATTATTATAAAGGGATATAAAAAATATTATCGTTTTTACAGCAGTTTATTCCAGATAGAATTTCATGTATACATCTAAAATAATTTTATGACTTCACTATATCATTGTTATTATATATCATATCATATTCATCACTATATATATATATATATATATATATATATATATATATATATATATATATATATATATATATATAGGCAGCATTTCATTATTCAAGAATATTTCATTGAATAATATAGACATGTGTCTATTTTATGATAATTCTTTCTAGTTTCTCTAATTATCTGTTTGATGTTAAGCTGAAATTCTTCAAGGAATATATATATATATATATATATATATATATATATATATATATATATATATATATATATATATATATAAAAAGTAGAGAGAAACCAGAAATAAAATAAAAGCATAATAATTTTTTTAAATCCACGTTACAACCAAAAAACATATGCGGTTTCTTTCTTTTTTTTAATATACAGCTTTTCTCTCGTTGGAACTACTTTAACCTATTCTTTTATATATATATATATATATATATATATATATAAAAGAAAAGGTTAAAAGTCAACAACGAGAAAAGTTATCTAACTCTCTAGGTTTGACTATATATATATATATATATATATATATATATATATATATATATATATATATAAAGTCAAACCTAGAGAGCCAGTTTGTTTTACCAAGATTTCACCTAAGTGGAACGTCAGGCTCTCTAGGTTTAACTAGGTCTGCTCTACTTTTGTATTGAGCACTTTTTTAGTTAGTTAGTTGGACCTGTATGCTGTACGATTATTTTCGACAGACGTACATGTTCCTAGCTCTTTCTTTTTTTAAAACCTTTTTTTTCGTTTGAAATTGATTTGACCATTATCAAATCAAGAAACCGAAGGTCTGATGATCCGGCGTTCTTTAAAAGGACTCTGGTGAAATAAATTATTATAATGGTACCTTAAAGTGGTCTGTTTTTCTTTTCTTTTTATATATATATATATGTATGTATGTTGCAATTTGTAGGTTTGATGAATTGGATCGTGATTACGATTCCAATGTAATAAATTTTAACCATGGAATATTAATATATATACATATATATATATATATATATATATATATATATATGAACCTAAAAGAGCCAGGTAAACCTACCTAGGTTTCACCTATACGGATCATCAGGGTCAGCGTGAATTATGAACGATTTTTTCGCCTCAATTTCATGGTCTTAGTTCTTTCTTTTTTTATCCTTATTTTCCCTTGGGCATTGGTTTGTTCAATTACAAACCAAAGGTTTTTCCAAACGAGTATAACTATATATATATATATATATATATATATATATATATATATATATATATATATATATATATATATATTAATCATAATTATCAATATAAATGTTATTCATCCCTATTTTTGTTTTATATGTCATAATAATAGTTACAAGAATTGAAACCGGGTTTAGGAGAGTTATCAGAAAGATAAACATTTACTAAGTGCTGTAGAGCTAGGGTTTAGGAGAGTTAGCATAAAGACAAAGAACAGGTAGTTGTTGAGAGCCATGATCGCCAACGTACTGAAGGGACACGACGCATAGAAGAAGATTTGTCCCCTGAAATAAAGTCCTGGGGCGTTCGGCTATCAGATCTCGAGTATGATGCTCTACAATACAAGATAGAGGAATATCATAAAAAGTTAACAACTTTCAGAAGAGAGAGCACTGATTTTGATTTTGATTTTTTACGGTTTATCAATACTTTGTTGCTTATTTAAAGCCGGATCATATTTAGGATTGTAATAATAATTCCTATTTTTGAGGGCGAGTAAATATTGCATTAACAGTTTTTTTTTTCAGATACAAGCCCTACTATTTAACCCATAGCTTGAGGAAGATGTGATGGCTCCATACCTATCCCAAGGGTGTTTGTGCGTAAGTGAATATAATGAACTCGACTGGAATTCGAACTCGTGTATCTGAATTCATATTCATAACAGCCATACCTTATACCACTCGCACATCCGAGTAGAGCGATGACCAGAGAAAATAATGAATATAAGGATCTGATTTAAGAAAAGATGTTGACGACTTCATAATAATTTTATTCCAGTAATCTTTATTAATTAATTATTTTTTTTTGTTTCAATTTAGAAAAGATTTTCAGTTTAGAATTTCATGCTTTAGTTCTTGTGACCTGAAGCTGTACGAACATGAATTATTTATTTGAAGGTAATATAGTTAATGAACAAGCAGTCAGCTTTGGCTTCAAACTTTTACAGGGGAATATTACAGTTTAAAATATACTGGGAAAGAAGTTAACCAAACTGTTAATCAATGATGCAGATCTAAAACAGATCAGAGGAAACAATATTCAAATCATTAATCAGAAAATTATCAGCAGATTGCAATAGATTATTTTGAAATATTTAATATTTTAAGAACAACGTGTAAGGAAAATCGATAAATGAATTCCTGTTAAATTGAACAAAGGACAGAAACCTGATACTAAACCTGAAATATAATTTCATCTTATATTCTGTTTGACGTGAAACGTTAGCCAAATCGGTAATGTAAATCTGAAGGCTATAGCGGGAAAAATTCTGTTAATAAAGTATTTAAAAAACATACTTCCTTTTTCTATAAATATTTTCATGATAATTGAAATGGCACCTAAACATTATGAATTTAAGCGCAATATTAGATTAGCAACAAGTTCTCATCAATTTACAACTGAATTGGCTGGACTTAAATGTAACATTTCCTTTTTCTGAATTTCTCGCTTATAGAAAACTCTTCTGGTTCCATGCTTTTCCAGCCAAATTTGATTTAAATGCAGCGTCAATCGTTATCTTCTGTCTTCTCGATTACTCTTCTGTTGTCCTTCATAATCTTTCTGATTTCTAATTCTTTCACACCTAGTAACCTCTTATGTCTTAGTGGCTTTAATGCATTGCGTGGGGTGAATTCGATTAAAAAAAATATAAATATATTTCACAAGAAGTTATGGCAACATTTTTTTTTCTTTTTTGTTTGTTTTTTGTTTTGTTTTTTTACTCTTGTTCACTCAATACAACGCCCAAGAGTCAATCAAGAGAGGTTATTAAGTGAGATGATTCAAAGCAGATAATGGCTGATTCGAAACTTGAAGAGGTTGAAATTTTAGTGATTGAGAAAGCGTCCGTTCCGGAGATTGCTCCGTAATGTAACGGTTCCTTGAGAAGGAGTTGTCCGAATGGAACGTATTTCATAACAATAGAATACAAGGAGTAATGAACAAAATGACAGGAGAGTTCCTTAAGATTTAAACTATTCTGTTTGATTAACTCCTCTTAGTAACTAATCAACTAACGGAAAATTCCAAGATGAGCACAATCACCATCATATTGCGCATTTTTTAATTGCAAGCTATTCACGCTAGGTGCGTTTCATTTGTATTGACCCGTTGATTACCAGTACGTCCGTTTTCTTACGATAATCGACGTTTCTACAAATGCCTATAATTTTTTGTAGATTTTTTATATTTTTATACTTGCATACAATTTTAAATATAACTTGAAGAAGAGAGACATACTGTCGAAACATTGCCAAACACTACGTCTTTTCTTTTATTAAATCGCGCTCTTTTCGAAGTGTTAATAATAATAATAATAATCGTGCTAGACTATGTTACATTTCTATAAGTCTACCATTCGTCCATACTTAGAATATTGCTGTCTAATATAGTCCGGTGACTCTACTATTTACTTTATACTCTTTGATAAAATCCAAAGAATAATCAGCAATATTATCAGTCCTGATCTGGCGGCTCGGCTTCAGTCACTTTCCCACCGCCGCAAGGTAGCCTCTCTGAGTCTTTTCTATAACTACTTTCAAGGTCATTTTTCGGGTGAGCTCTTTTTTAATTTAGGCACAGTACTAAAAATGGCGTCGAGATCTCATCAATTTACAATTGAACTGGTTAAATGTAACCGTAAATTTTCTGCTAACAGTTTCTTTTCTCCCACTTCCGGCTTTTCCAGTCAACTTTAATCTGCAAAAACGTAAATGCAATGTCAATCACTATCTACTTTCTACCCTTTTCTCTTCCCGCTCATTATTAATGTTTCTGTTCCTAATTCTTCCACGCCCTGCAACCAGTTATGCCCCAGTGGCTTTACTACCTTGCATAGGGTGATACCAATTAAAAAAATAACAATCTGTAGAGAGCCATGAACGTGCTGAAAGGACATAGCATTAGAAAACGGCATATTAGAATTCATTTATAATTCAATTTTGGCTAGATGTAACCGTAAGTTCTATGCTAATATTTCATTTTTCCTGCATTTCTCGATTATGAAAAACTCTTCTGGTTCCATGTTTTTCCAGCCAAATTTGATTTAAATGCAGCGTCAATCGTTATTTACTGTCTTCTCGATTACTCTTCTATTGTTCTCGTTCCTTCATAATCTTTCTGTTTTCTAATTCTTTCACACCTAGTAACCTCTTATGTCTTAGTGGCTTTAATGCATTGCCTAAGGTGAATTCGATTAAAAGAATATAATTATATCATTTGAATAGATTAAAAAAATATATAAATTTGAATTCTATTTTAAAAAATATATATATAAATAAATCATTTGAATTGAATTCTAAACTATAATTTTATTTGTTAAATCTGTCAACCGATGTATTACATAACCTAAATTTAAGCCAAGAAAAGAAAATTTCCTTCCGCCGGCAACTTAATACCCACAATTTCTTTTCTTTATAAAAAATAAAACTTGAAAGAAGCGCGGTACCAATGACAGAAGTTCGCACCTCAGAAGACGTTGTTTTGTGGCCATTGAATTAAAACTGTTGACCTCAAGCGGTGTTACAGAATATGATCAACTATTTGGTTTATTTTTTATCCTTTTTCTGTCAACGCTTGAATGCCGCTTATTAGTCAAGTGAGAATGTATTCTACACAGAACTAATCAAGTGTAAGATTGTACCAAAAATCTATCGAGGAGTGAAAACATCTTGAACTCCCAAGTACCAATGTACGGAGTTTCAGATTAATGACCCTGGCTAACAGCGAAATTTCGCTTTCTCCCATCTTGTGACAACTACTATTTTCTAAGCTTACCTTAATTTGAGCACAAGGTCAAAACTATCTGAACTCTTTTTTTTCTTTTATTCTATATGTTGTTTTCCTTAAGAGCGTGGGCGATCATGGTTTTCTACAACTTCCTATCCTTTATAACTCTTAGTAACGTTTGTATTTAACCCCTAATCTGCATATGTCTATTAGATATGTTATTTGCTATTTCTTTCTGTTTTTCTTGACTTCAATATGTCCTGTGAGTTTCAAATTCTCCGAGCCTTCTTTCGTCACTATGCGTCCTAGAAACTTCAACTGTCACTTTCTGATTATATATATACAAGTGTCTTTTTTTCCCATTTTCCTTAAAATTTCTTCACTGTTCCCATGTTCATTTTATCACATTCTCAGCATCCTTCTGTAGAATCACATGCCTGTTGCTTCCTCTAGATCGTCGGGCATTTACACCCATATAAAAGCATTGATCTCTATCTAAAAAAGACTGTGTGTGTGTGTGTGTGTGTGTGTGTGTGTGTGTGTGTGTGTGTGTGTGTGTGTGTGTGTGTGTGTGTAACGAATGCACGGTCGCAATTTTCGACGGATTTGCACCAAAATTTACATGCACATGCTCCAAATTAGCGGGAAGGCCAAGACCGACTTTGCATTTCCCAACTCCCATCGATAGTGGAAATAATCGATTTTCCATGCTTCTACGGCAGTTTTCATGTAGTTTGCGGTCATTTTCTACTGGCGAGAGTGAGAGCCAATAGCTGGCTGCCATGAATAGGCACGACACGAATGTTAACTAGCATTCTAGCGTGCAAAAAAAATCGATAGCAGCATTCGTCACAAGTGGGAAAAATTTAAATCTGCATGGCACTTTACTCCAATTGGCTTATTCACTTGCTTAAACTCAATGTTGATTCTGATTCCGCAGAACTGGGTTGGGTGTGAAAAAGTATTTGTTGTTAACGTTCTTTTTTCATTCGGTTTTTCCAATTACGAGTCCTTTTTTAAAGCTGATCGTTTTGTGTTCATTTTGTTTAGTTCTTTTTTCGTAACAGATTTAATGTTACGTATAGAGCTTAGAAAAAATTTGCGGTGTGAGATAGGCAAGAAGTAAGGCATGTAGCAACATCAGCACGGCAAACGGCACTCTTTTAAAGGCAAGGAAGGACAAAAATATTTTAAGTCAAGTGATAGCGATTGCTGTATGAGTCGTACGATTTTTAAATCAAGCACGGGCCATGCTGCTAGTATTACATAACAGTTCAAAACTCTTTTCTTTGTGTCTAATGAAATCTCCCAGTTCATTAATACTTTTCTTTAGTTTTTGATATTTTGCCATTCCAATTGAAAATTTGGCAGCCCCAGGACATATTGAAGGCAAAGGGTAGGGGATAGGCAAACGGCGAGTAACCTACCGAACAACTTGCGTAAACGGATGGCGAAACGGGAATAATAAAAAGACATTTTTAAGAGCAACAAAGGATATGAAGTTGTGAAGAGCCAGAATTATCCACGTCTTGAAGGGACACGGCACATAAAAGAAGGTTTACATCAGAAGTA
>CAHIKZ030000691.1:1252500-1287500 GCA_903632075.3 Acanthosepion pharaonis
ACATGGGAAAGTAACATGATAAGTTTGATAACATTATCATTAAACAAACTCACAATATTGATCCATATTTTTTTAATATAATCTAAGCTTTCAACTAAATACAAACATATTAAACAATATATATATATATCATTGTTTGCGTGTGTGTGTGTGTGTGTGTGTGTGTGTGTGTGTGTGTGTGTGTGTGTGTGTGTGTGTCACAAAAAACTTTTTTCTACTTTGTAAGATCACATTTTCTGCGTAATTGTTCAATGTTCTTTTTATCAAGAATATAAGTAAATGCTCTGTTTATAATAAACATCCGAATTCGAGAAATTCATAGAAAATATTTCTTTGACAGATTCGAACTTGCATCCTATACGGCCATATATTGTGGACTTTGTCCATTTCTTAATATATATAAACCAAGCAAGAACATGTGTATGGTCCAAAGACTACGCTAAATTGCAAACACTATAATGGTTCACCTGAAGGCATCCACAGGGATTTATAATAATGCTTCTTCTGTCAAGTGTAATGCGTGTATCAGCTGGTTTGACTTTATAATCATCCGAAACAGCAACTGGACTGCCACTGCAGAGCCTGTCACTAAGATCAATGTCTCTTTTTTTTCTGAGACCGCTAGTAACTCTGACATCTTATTGTGCTTCCACCAAGTGCAGCTGTTTTATGAACATTTAATAACCTCACGTGAATGTTTATAAATCTTTCTCCTTCCCAAATCAAAATTTATGTGAGGACTCTTTGTTTTCTATGCATGTTCAATAGAGCAGTCATTTGAAATGGGTTGGACAAAAAAAAAGCAACTCCACAAAATCCCCCCCGGTCTCGTCACTATAATTTATAGTTAATAAATAATAATTGATTAATACCAATTTTAGTTCTTTTTACCTTTCATAACAGAAACTGATGTTATACACTGATGAGCCAAGTTATATTGATCTGGCAATAATGTAAGCAATTGTTTCGTAACAAATGTATATATCAAGTTCAGAGTTATATAAGGAGTACATCAGGCTTATGGCCATATCACGTTGAAACACCGGTTCTCGTAAGATCAACGATGATAAGCAACGTCGAGCTTGATGAGTACCTAGATGACAGACCACTTGCGAATACCAGATGCTGTTAGATTGGATGTGTGGATGATGTAATCGATAACGGTTTCAAATTGAAACTCGTAGATCCGAGTTCCAATTCCAGTAGGGTTTGTTATATTCAGTTACGCGCAAATACCCTTGGGAAAGGTATGAATCTACCTCTTCTCCTCCAGCTATGGGTTAATTAGTAATTTCTTTAAAATTTTCTAAAAATATTTTCTAACTTTAAATAACCTGCAAAATGTTGATAAGCCGTAGAAAAACAAGTCAATTAGTCAATGGGGTATTTCATATTAATGTTTTAAATGTTGCAGTTATTATCAAGAAGAAATTCTCGAGCTATTTCAAGAAAAAACTAATAGTTATGGCGTAAAGTGAGGTCAGAGCATTTTTTTAAATATCATTGCATGGAAGATGTTCCCGTTCCACTGAAATGAATACCTATCGATGAATGACAAATGTTTCCTTATAAGGAAATTCTAATTACAGTTACCATTGCTGTGGTCCGAGAAGAAAATCTCACACCCAAGACATCGATGCAAGAAGCGAACAGAAGTTTTCCCGCTTGTGAGGATCATAATCAGTTATATAATTACCAAAAATTCGGCTCGGGGCGATTATTTTGTAATTTTGGTTTTTACCTGGATAAATACTGTCCACTGACAGAAGGAGTAGAGGGTGTTACTAACTATCTCAGCTCCCCCACCCCCCAAGCAGCCCTATCCATGAGCCTATGATCAGACAAAAGATGACCAGTGACATGTGAAAACGTGTGACAGGTAGTTTGCATATTGGCTGTAGACCGAGGAAGAAAAACCACTATCGTTTGACAAGCTACATTCAACATGGAGGCTCTCTCACTTAGTACAAGATAAAATCATTCAAATCCTTCTTACCCATACCCGCGAATTGTGTGACAAATATTGCAGATGAAGGAAGGAGTGGGTCACATTAAACATCCATCTTTATTGTTAATGGATTTTCGTAAGCATTCGTTGAATACCCATGCTCATGAATATCTATTGATTTCGTTAATAGGCACTAATGAATATCTAAGTTGTCGGTGGATCTTCTCTGATGGAAGAAATACGCTTCGACTGCTATGTCTTAGTTTCTCCTAGGTGGACGGTTATGGCTTGTTACCCTGGGAAAGCTATGGCACCAGGATGCATTGTGGGGAAATAACAAGCCGGTGGAGGCAATGTGATGGTTTAGAGAATCTTCTAATGAGAAATCTTTCATGAACGCCTACTACCTAATTCAATATCTCTAAAGACCAGGTACACGCAACTGCATCGTGACAACTGTTTTCTATTATGGCACTTGCATCTTTTAAAAGACAATGAACTCTATCACACCGAATGTTTTCAGAAACATGAAGAGGCCCTCATTTGTTGCCCTGACTACCAAACTCCACGGGTCTCAGCGTGATATTATGTCGGAACAGGCTTGGCCTCAACTTCACACAAAACCGTCAAAGGAAACCAGATCCAGAATTAACTTGACATGATTCCAGCCGGGGTAGGAAATCCGTGTTTCATCCGTTGTCAGTGGTGACCATAGCGGTAAATACCTGTGGGCCTGATGGTCCCTGATATGTGCGCGTGAAAGATAAACCATTGGAAAGATGGCTATATAAACAACTGACTGCGGGAGGGAGCTTAGCAGTCTCTTATATATCGCAGACAGATTCTATATATAAATAACTAGCAGCATGGCCCGGCGTTGCCCGTGCTTGATTCAAAAATCGTACGACTCATACAGCAATCGCTATCACTTAACTTAAAATATTTTTGCCCTTTCTTGCCTTCAAACGAGTGCCCTTTGCCGTGCTGATGTTGCTACATGCCTTACTTCTTGCCTATCTCACACTGCGATTTTTTCTAAGCTCTGTACTAAACATTAAAACTGTTACGAAAAAAGAACTAAACAAAACAAATACAAAACGATCAGCTTTAAAAAAGAACTCGTAATTGGAAAAACCGAATGAAAAAGAATGTTAACAACAAATACTTTTTCACACCCAACCCAGTTCTGCGGAATCAGAATCAACGTTGAGTTTAAGCAAGCGAATGAGCCAATTGGAGTAAAGTGCCATGCAGATTTAAATTTTTCCCACTTGTGACGAATGCAGCTATCGATTTTTTTTTTTTTTTTGTATATTAGCATGCTAGTTAACATTCGTGTCAGTCAGCTGTTGGCTCTCACGCTGGCCAATAGAATCTCCCTGCCTATTCGTGGCAGCCAGCTATTGGCTCTCACTCTGGCCAGTAGAAAATGGCCGCAAACTACATGAAAACTGCCGCAGAAGCATGAAAAAATCGATTATTTCTACAATCGTTGGGAAATGCAAAGTCGGTTTTGGCCTTCCCGCTAACTTGGAGCATGTGCGTGTAAATTTTGGTGCAAATCCGTCGAAAATTGCGGCCGTGCATTCGTTACACACACATACACATCCTCTATAAATAGAGATAATGGCTGACCGACCGTATCCGAGTATGCCTGTCTACAAGTCAAAATATAAAGTAACGGGCCACATATCGGAGCCGTGGCGACAAAGATCGTACCTCAGACTGGCGGAGAGTAAGTGACAAAATACTAGATTCAATAAGATGCAAAGTAATAAACATTTACGTCCCCTGTGTTTTCCTTTAATCGGCAAACCCACTTCATTATATATGTCCTTTTGAACACCAGTGGTATGTGTTGGACGAACTCTATCTGCACGTAACTTGCATCTGTTAGAGCATCTGTTAAAGCATCTGTTACCAGATCTCAGAGGAATTTTAGAGGTTTTCTAGAAACCATACCTGATTAGGCAAGAGCAGACACCTTATTAGGTAAGTGGTCATAATGTTTGTTTCTTCTTCTTTGTGTACCGTGTCCACTCAGGACTTAGCCGATCATAGCTCTCCACAATTTCCTGTCCTTTGCAGCTCTTAATAAATTCTGTTTTCTTTATTTCTAAACCTTGTTCCACCATCCATTTTCTCAAACTCATCAAGTATGTTATGTGTTATTTTCCTTCGTCCTTCTTGTGCTCAATCTGTCTTCTGAGCAACAGATTTTCTAAATCCCCCCCCTTATTATGTGCCCCAGAAATTTTAGCTGTCTCTTCCTCATGTTAATTATAAGTTTTCTTTTTGTTTCCATTTTCTCTAATACCTCGTCGTTGCATAAATGTTTGGTCCATGTTATCCACAACATCCTAGTAGAACTACATTTCTGTTGCTTAAGGTCATTTCTTTATCTCTGAATAGATTGTCCAGCAGTCACTGCCATATAGGAGGACATATATCACGTAACAGCTTAGTGCTCTTTTCTCTGTTTCAAATGAATTTCCTAAATATAATGTTTAATTTTCCCAGTCAGTACTCAACATTTTCATCTTAAATTGTCCTAACAATAACCCAAGAAAAAATTACTGAACTGTTACGTAATATTGGTCCTTCTATATGACAATGGACGATCTCCTCACAGAAGTGACTCACATGTTCGGTCCATAGTGTCCTCGGTATCCTTCTGTAGAACTACATTGCTTTTGCTTCATGTCTCTCCTTCATCTTTGAGGAAATTGCTTAGCATTCACTGCCATACAGGAGGATAGGTATCACGTAACAGTTCAGTATTGTTTTCTAACGAAGTTTTTCTATCTCTCAGTACTCTGTTTAGCTTTCGGAATTTACCTTTGGCAATCCCAATGCGTCTTCGGATTTCAGTGTCGCATTTTCCGTCTTCTGTTAGAACAGTTCCCAGAATTAAATTTAAATTTTTGTGCTTGGTTGATTTTTGTATCTCCGATTTGCAATTTGGACTCATCCTTTTGGCATCAACCATGCATTCTGTCTTTTTGCAAGTCTTTCTGTAAATGTTCTTGTAGTTTCCTTCCCGTGTCTGATATCCACACTGTGTCATCTGCATATATGATGCTAATACTGAATCCTGATAGTACATCTGATTCTCTTAGAATTGCCCCACTGTATAGATTAAATAAGTCCTGTGAGAAAACAAATTATTGTCTTACACTCCTTTCTAATTTTGTATATCTGCTTACTATTAATACTAATAGTAATAATAATAGTATTATTATGATTATTAATATTGCTTAACTATATTATTTTGATCTTTTTGCGTGTTTGTTTTTGTGTTTGTCAACGTAATTCAATAAAAATGTTATGTACAAGTTTCTTTTTTCTCTAAAACTTTGTTTGCTCTATGTTATCCTCAACATCTTTCTGTAGAACCACATTTCTATTACTTCAAGTCTCTTCTTCATCTTTGAGAAAATTGTCCAGCATTTACTGCCATAGAGTAGGAAAGATATCACGTAAGACTTCAGTATTCTTTTCCTTGATTCTAACGAAATTTTCTGTCTCTCAATACTCTGCTTAGCTTTTGAAATTTATCTTTGGCAATCCCAGTGCATCTTCGGAATTCAGTGTCCCATTTTCCGTCCTCTGTTAGAACAGCTTCCAGATTTAAATTCAAATTTTTTGCTTGGTTTATTTAGGTTCCTCTTAAATGTTATTTGCATTTTGGTCTCATCCTTTTGCTAATAGCCATGCATCCTGTCTTCTTGCAGCTGACGTTTAGTCCTTACTTCTATCTTCTGTAGGAGCTTTTGTAGTTTTCTTTCCGTGTCTGCTATCAGCACTGTGTCATAGTTTTTAAAAAGAAAATAATATAAAATATCATTAAATTGTTTATTGCTCGGAGTGACAAATAATTACCGAATTACTATTTTTATATTTGGTGTTTTTTTAATCTGTTTTGCTACATCTAAATTCGCAGATGTTTCGTGACATCCAGATTACTTACTGAGAATGCTACTATTCCGTCCATTTAACAATTACACTGTTCGTTTCAAATAAAGCGAGTCAGAATAATAAACACTGCGCCTATAAATGGTAGATGGAAATGATCTGACATTTCGATGTGACAAATTTTTACAACAAAAAGATCTACAATCAAATGACACCCGGTAAAAGACTGACGTTCAGAAATTTTGAGTAGCATAAGAAACGAAATGTAAAAATATATATGATCAGGAGAGATTAGATGAGTGGGCGGGAACAGAGTGGAATGTTGCCGGGAAAAAAAAATGAATTATTGCCTGGAGAAGTAGAGGTAGTTTCCACAGTGTAACTGGCGAGGTCAAACTGCCGACGAGGCGGAGAAGTGGTGTGAGGGGAAGGTTGCTGAACTTTTGGGGGTGTACGCGACATGATGGTTTGAAACCTGTTTATCTTGTCTCGTACTAGTGGTGTGCGCTCGGAAATGTCGGAGGCTAGTGGCTCGTCGTGGCAGGCCGGGAAATGACATGTGGCCTTTTCATGATGACTGCCACTTCAAAGGACGATGCAGGTAAGTAAGTATTGGCTAATTTTATAACAACTTTGTCGCAATCAAAGCAGTATATATCTCCCCCCCACTCTCTCCCCGGAATTAGCAATGAAATATCGTGCACTTGCGAAAGGAACCCACCCACATTTTTAGTTGAATTCCCTAAAATGTCCGCAACACCTCGTGAGTATCTTAAACAAAAATGGGTTGTCTTACTGTGAACAGTAACTGCCAAATAGACAAGAGCAGCCAATGATAGTCGAAGCTTTAATCAGGGAACTTTTAGATACGTATTTTTAATCTTTATCTTTATATGATTATAGGATTGGGGGTGTAGTTTTAACATTTTTGTCAAATTTGGTGTATTTTTCCACATTGAAGATGGAAGAAAATGCAATATTTTCAGCTCTATGTCTTTTGTCTTAATTTTAAGAAAATGCTTACGCGACTGAAACGCCAACAAAGATATATTTTTTGAAGTAGGTACTGTATGTAATCAAATATGTCATTAGTGGTTTGCGAAGTGTCGTGCTTGATCTTCTTCACTGTAACGTTGCTTCAGAATTGGCTTGATCACATCATACATCTTATTTGAGAATAATCAAGCTTATTCAACGTGGAAAATAGGCATTAAACCTAAAATATCTAAAGTTAGAGTTGAAAGCCATTTTCAACAGCTGGCTTATGCTAGTCACTTGGCCTATTGGACAGATTCGTTTAATTCTTTTAAACAAGCTTTGAGGACAATGAAAAGTGGCTACTTTACAACAACGTAGAACGTAAAATATTGTGACACAAAGCAAATGAACCACTACTAGATGTAACAGAAGCCGGTCTTCAAACAAAGATGTACGGACGGTGGGGATGAAAGGATTCTCTATCTATCAGCTATTTCAGAAAAATAAGATCAACTGAAGTTGACGTAAAGTGTCTGGAATCGTTCCAGTATATTTGCATCAGAATTGTGGAATCTAAAATGACATTCAGATTCTAGAAAAATAAAATAATTGGGAATAATTTATGATCAGGATTACCGAAACCTATTTGGATCGTAGGGGTACCACATCAACTGAATTCAAAGTTTTTCTTCTAGACTAGTTACCACTAAAAGCAGAATAGCTCACTTTACACAGATATTTGACCTATAACTAGCTGGATGACGATAAATTACGAGAAAAGACATAATATTCCTGAAGGAAAACATTATAGAGGGCTTACATGTGAATATGGCAATGAAGATGAAGATAACCGTCCGAATAATGTAGATAATGTAAGCTAAGGAGTGTAGTTCATCTAAACACTCTCCATGGGAATAGAGGAGAGAGATGCTTGCGACGTTTCGCCTGTGTGAAACGGATGCAGAGTGGAGAGTAATTCGTCGCCGTGGAGACGTTTTGGGGCTGTATCAAGAGTGGAATGTGAAAACTGGGCAGCTTTTGTCCAGATGTGGCAGCAGTACTCCATTTTCGACCTGATCTGGTTCTTGTAAAGGTAGAAGATGCCAGGGAATCAGATATAGAGAACCGAAGCGATATAGGGAAGCGACCATTTCTCTGCTTAATTTTTTTAATAAATAAATTTGTTATTCAAAAAAATGTACTTTGGCCACACGACTACATGGGATTGGGCTATCCACACTTTCAGATTTGTGTCACATTTGACAAAATCCAAAGAAGGATCTGTAAAATAATCGATCCTGACTCGGCATCTGGACTTCAGTCACTTTCTCGCCGAGGTGACCTAGCTTCTCTCTGTCTTTTCTACAAATATTTTCATTGCAACTGTTCTGACGAACTTTTTTTCGCCTGGTGCACCGACTACATGAATTTAAACCTGCTAATAGATTGGCATCTAGGTCGCACCCGTTTAATGTTGAAATAACTAAATGCAAATACTACTTATACTCCAGCAGTTCCTTTTCTCGCACTTCCAGCCTGTGGAATTCCCTACCGTTTACCTGCTTCTCTGATAACTGCAATCTTAAAAATTCAAATATAACTTCAATGGCCATTATCTATCTTCTTGATTCCCTTTCATCTTTTATCCTTTCCTCAATTCTACCTATATTCAGTCTTTTCCCTCAATTTCATTTCCTGTAACCGACCCCCACCCCCAAACGTCCGTACTACATTTCCGCCTTGGGGTGAAATGATTAAAAAAAAAAATTAATCTATGCTTAGAAAAGCCCATTTGGGAACTTCGACGTGGTGTAATGGTTAGAAAGCTTGTTTCACTAGAACAATTACGGCTGAGTAGTGAGTTAGATCCCCACTGGGTGTCCCATACTGTTGGCCTTGTGCCACACCTAACCTACGATTAGAAAAACCACCATACGACTGCACTGACTGAACACCCAATTAACGATCTACTAATTCAGCTTACTGACCATTGCACGATACAGGAGACTTAAAAGTAAGAAGTACTCGCAAGTGATCATGGCTCTCCGCGACTTCTTGTCTTTTTTTTTTTTTTGCTCTTACCTTCTCACTTTCTCCTTGTGGTTCTGTTCTACTATCCATTTACTCACACTCGATAAGTTGGTTACCTACTTTTTTTTTCTTGTCTACACTATGCCCCGTGAGTGATAAAATATTAATCTTCTTTCCTCATTGTCAGCAAAAATTAAATGTCTCTTCCGAACCTACTACACATCGATAATGTTTAACCAGACAAGCTCGTTAACCATTAACCTACGCCAAGGCGTCCTTTTATTGTTTACTACGCGTAGCTTAATTCTGGAACACAGTCACAAATATGGTGCACCCAATGTTTCCTCTTATTTTTCTTACCTTCAATATGCTCTGTGTTAAATTATCTAAGCCTTCTTTTCTCATTCTGTGTCACAAAAAAATTAGGTGTCCCTTCCGAACCTACCGCACAGGTCAATGATATTAGCTCGTTAACCATTGAGACATGCGAAGGCGACCTTTTATTTCTACTACGCATAGCTTAGTTCTGGAACGCAGTTACATATATAAAGCACTCAATGAGGACCGAACTCATTATTAACGATGTAAAAGTCACTCGGGCCTTTTCATTTATTCATCATAGCTTATTTTTATTACACGGCCGCAAGTGTGGAGCATCTAGTGAGAATTGAACTCATTACTAATGATCGAGATGTCAATCAATACGACGATGAGGTACCCTGATATTTCTTATGAAAGAACATTAAAGTCAAAATTTCATGTAAATTTATCAAGTGTGTATCACGGCCTGTCATTTATCCAACATAGCAACGCCAGAAATGAGTAAGAAAGTATACCGTGATTGAGGCCTATTCCAACCACTTTGACTTAAAAGTACAGGATGTGACTGGAATACATCAGGATTTTTCATATATTTACAGATATTTGATCATTAAATGGGTGTTAGAGTAGCGTAATTGTCATCAGCGTGGAAAGCGGATTCGTTATCCCGAGTTCAATTTCTGAGCGAATTTGTCTCGTTAACTTCGCACTAATGCCCTGAAAAAAGGCATGAATTTATCTTCCTCCAGTTAATTATTAAATAGTATTGTAGAACCCTTAGGACCACAAGTGATCTTGAGAAATTTTAAAAATATTCCTGGAAGCGCAGATTGAAAAGAGATATAACTTAAGCCTGAAGCTGAACCAAGGCTTGGAAGTTCAAGTAGACAAAATTATCAATAGACACTAGAAGCAGTTTAATCATTAATCAAGATTTTATATTTTCTACTACATTTTACTCTTGTAAATAAAATGTATTTCCTTTTACATGTAATTTCTATTTGTGCTTATGAAGGCCTGACATTTTTTTTTTTTTTTTGATACCAGAAATAGGTCGCAAGGAGGAAAACGTTGTGAAAAACACTGGTTTAAATCGATGTCGTATTGATCTTAAATTCTGCCTCTATCATTTGATTCGACATCGGACAAGAGACTGATGTCGATGCTGAGCAGTCATTACCCATTATGTAGATGACATATTTAAATTTAATCATTAATATAATCTGAAATAATAGGGTGGATTGAGCTCGATTGCATTGAATGCCAACCATTCTAGAACAGCAATTCTAAATTTAAAATTGTTTAGAAGGTAAAACAGGACAACTTCACTATATTTCTTAAGAACCCATGGTATTTCTCAGATAAAGAAAAAGGGAAGACATGATTGCCAACGTCCTGAATGGATATGGCATTTAAAACTCTTTATAAAGAAGAGGTAGATCCACAGTGTTTGTCACCAAGTCTATCTCCATAATACTGTAATAATAAAGGAAAAATAGAGATTTTTTTATTGCACCAAGTAAACTTGTAAACTCTTGATTAAAATTACTGTACGAGTTATTTCGATGAATAATCACATCTGTTTCGTTTAGATCAGTGATTTGTAAAGTAGACTCTTAGCCCCACGAATGGGACCGAAAAATGTTTAAAATGAGCCTGGAGGTGCTGATTGAAAAGTGTTATATAGGAATAAAATGTTGTTGCCGACACTGGTGTTTGAACACATATCACCAGTGAGCAAACACAGGTGATCCTATTTTGAATAAGTAGATCACATGTTTCGTAAAAGAAATATATATATGGGATTTAGCGTGGCGTCCAATGGATCTCTCTTTCTAAACTATCCTCTATTCTCTGTACTATTAAAGTCAAAATTTAATGTAAATTTATCAAGTGTGTATCACGGCCTGTCAGTTATCTAACATAGCAACGCCAGAAATGAGTAATGATTATACTATTTCACTCTACTGATCTCTATATGGATTACTATTCGGTGGTTACTATTCGAGCGATTATTATCGAGCAAGTACTATTAGTGCGAGTCATATTCGAAAGCGTCTGACACCAGTATTGTTCAACCGGGTAGCTATAATTGCATCTGCGATTACAAAGTCTCTACTACAACGAGCATTACGAAAGTGACAACGAGTATTCGTTGACATTACAAAAGTAGCAACAAGTATTCGTTGGCATCACAAAAGTGACAACGAGTATTCGTTGACATTACAAAAGTGGCAACGAGTATACGTTGACATCACAAAAGTGACAACGAGTATTCGTTGACATTACAAAAGTAGCAACGAGTATTCGTTGACATTACAAAATTGACAACGAGTATTCGTTGATATTACAAAAGTGATAAAGAGTATTCGTTGACATCACAAAAGTGACAACGAGTATTCGTTGACATCACAAAAGTGACAACGAGTATTCGTTGACATTACGAAAGTGACAACGAGTATTCGTTGACATTACAAAAGTGACAAAGAGTATTCGTTGACATCACAAAAGTGACAACGAGTATTCGTTGACATTACAAAAGTGACAACGAGTATTCCTTGACATTACAAAAATGGCAACGAGTATTCGTTGACATTACAAAAGTAGCAAAGAGTATTCGTTGACATCACAAAAGTGACAACGCGTATTCGTTGACATTACAAAAGTAGCAACGAGTACTCGTTGACATTACAAAAGTGACAAAGAGTATTCGTTGACATCACAAAAGTGACAACGAGTATTCGTTGACATTACAAAAGTGACAACGAGTATTCGTTGACAATACAAAAATGACAACGAGTATTCGTTAACATTACAAAAGTGACAACGAGTATTCGTTGACATTACAAAAGTGGCAACGAGTGTTTGTTGACATCGCAAAAAATAAGAGATGAGACTTAAACCTGAAGCTGAAGCAAGGCTTGGAAGTTCAAATAGACAAGCATATAGATAGACACCAGAAACATTGTAGTCATTAATCAGGGTTTATATTTTCTACTACATTTTACTCTTGAAATAAAATGTATTTCCTGTTACATGGAATTTCTATTTGTGCTTATGAAGGCCTGAAATGTTTCAACACCAAAAATGGGCCACAAGGAAAAAGAGGTTGAGAAACACAGGTGTAGAGTGTGCTCTCTTGCCTTTCGTGACAGCTAGCCTAAGAAAACGACTATGAATTCAATACAGCTTGCATAGGGATGGGCTTGCCCCAGGTACATCCCTGTTGCTAAGGTTAGAGTACACGGGGTACCTCTGTAACCCTAATGTGTTTCGTCACTCGTGATTGTAAAGTACTGACAATTATTTTATTCTTCTAAAATATCAAATATAATCTAAACTATTTTTTTTTTATTTTAATATTTAATTTTTTATATTTATTTTTCTAAAATACCCCGTGACGCTTAGGAGTATCTTTTATGACATCATTTTAGTCTCAACCATTGGTTTGGGATCATCTTTTTTAAGTAATGTTCACCTATTAGAAGGTTCAAGAACCACTCAAAGTAGAGTGTTACTGAATGAATTGCGTGATACGAACGTAAGTAGGAAGGGGATATTATGAGAATATGTAGAATAGATAACTAATGACTGTAGATTTGGAGAGGGTAAGTTTATAATGTAGCGGTTCTTGGAAAGAAGCTGTCTGAACGGAACTTCCTCTTTACTAATGGAATACGGAGGGAATGAGGGTGTTTCAACCCTCTGGACGTAGCATGGCTGGTCTTAGCTGTAAAGGTCTGAACTGGTAGCACTAAAGAATGGACTTCGTCTGAAAATTTTCCATGAAAATAGCGATAGAGTAGCGATAGGCTTGAGTCATTGTATCTCTTGGGAAAGTGACTGTAGGGTGGGAAAGTTTTTTGGGTTTTTTTTTTAACTCTGTTAAGGCTGAAAAGAGATGACTGGCAGCTCCGGTCCAAATATGGCAGCCATACCCCCTTTTTTGATCTGATCTTGTAAAAATCTACTGTAATTGATGGTTGTGGCAGAGATTGATTAAAGGTTAGAATAATGTTTCATTTATTTCTCACCTACTGAATAAAAAAAATACAATAAACACGGTGCATTAAATATCAATTAAAACAGTCCTTTTATTTTGATAAAAGTGTGGGTCCCCTTCAATTAAAACAACCGGGTAATTCAAATGGAGGCTAGGGCGTGGTTGACAGGGGGGGGCGTGAAGGCTGATGTGATCTTTTCTGGTTGACTAATCTTGTACAGAGAAGAATCGTGCCTCGTTGGCAAGCCTCTCAACTGACTTTAGCGTGTTATCTCAAGTTAACAGAAATATCCCCCTGCCTTCCTCTGTCGAACATAATAGACGTAGCTACCTAAATCAATCTGTAGCCTAATCTCCAAAAATCTATTTATTTTTTTATATAATCTCCTTCCTTGCCAATGCCCTTAATTCAGTGATGAATATTAAGCATATAGTTCCAAAATTATACAATGAAAACGTCGGGTTAACCCATTTTAGTTTTCAAAAACCTATAATTAATGCCAGGTTTATACTTTAATTCCTATAACTAATACCGTATTTTCTTTTCTTTTTTTTTTTTTTTTTTTTTTGGACGGGGGTCGTAGCCATAAATGGGTTAAAATTTAGCTTATAACTACGTGTCTAGCTACAGTCTTATTCATCCATTTTAATATATTTCTCTATCTCTCTTTATATATATATATATATATATATATATATATATATATATATATATATATATATATTCTCCTCACTGAGTTTGCAAGACTCGGAGTTTCATGCACAACGCAATCTTCAGGTGCTGATCGGAGACTGACCGATACATAATTAAAATTCTAATTATGTATGGTCATTCTTACGTTGTGCATGAAAATCTGAGCCGTCAAATATATATATATATATATATATATATATATATATATATATATATATATATATAAAAAGAAATATGTTGTAGTGGTTCCAACGAGAGAAAAGTATGTATATTAAAAAAAGAAGAGGAGATATATATATGTGTATGTACACATACATACATTTATGTATGTATATGCGGATGTTGACAAATTAAGAAGTACGTGTGTGTGTGTGTGTGCGTGTGTATGTATGTGTGTGTGTGTGTGTGTGTGTGTGTGTGTGTGTGTGTGTGTGTGTGTGTGTGTGTGTGTGTGTGTGTACTGGTTCCATGTAGCTTGGGAAATATGTGTGTATATGTGTGTGTGTACTGACTACTTGTGGTGGGATAGTGTGTATGTGCGTATGTGTGTGTATGCGTGTATAAGTACAAATAAGTTTACGAATTCCCCGTAATAAGGAAATATACGCACGCATATATACACGCATGCTGACAGGAACACGCCAAAATAGAAACAGATCCAAGAGCACATAGAGGTCACTAAAACATTAAAAGATTAAATGCCGATAACTACTCGCTGGACAAACCTTAATTGTTTTATGACCCTTCACGCAGAACTCTTCATTGACAATTCTAGAAAAGAAATTCGGATTGCCAACACACAAACAGAATGTCTCATATCGAGAATATTCCACATTGAACATGAAGAAAAATTAATTATTTTTAATAATATGTAAAAATCTCCACTTTCACCTGAAGACGGTTGCGAGACCAGACCAGAAACACGTTTCGTGAAATTATGTAAAACAAAGTATAATATTTTTCTCAATAAATCCACATTACAACCAAAAACGTTTTGGCACCCCTCTTCTTTTTTATATATATATATATATATATATATATATATATATATATATATATATATATATATATATATATATATATATATTATTAAAGACATTTTTATGTTTATTTTATAGATACAAGTATTTAAGTAAATGCTCTGTTTATAATAAATTTTCATCCAATCCTGTCAAAGGACGAATATTTTCTATGAAAATTTCTCGGACATTCAGGCCGGTAAATGTTATTTAATACTGTTTATTATAAACAGAGCATTTACTTAAATACTTGTATCTATAAAAAAGAATGTTAAACATAAAAATGTCTTTAATAAAATAAATTGTCGGACTTTGTCCATTTCTTAATATATGACGTCATTTGTTTACATTTGATACGCCAGAGCAGTTATGAATGTACGAGATTCATGGAAGATTGAAGTTTATAAGCAGTAAATTCGACCTTGTTTACCGAACGCACCTTTGTGGCCGATTGCTAAGGCACGTCAGCGTAAATGACGGTTTCGTATAGGATGCAGGTTCGAATCTTGTCAAAGGACGAATATTTTCTATGAAAATTTCTCGGACATTCAGGCCGGTAAATGTTATTTAATACTGTTTATTATAAACTGAGCATTTACTTAAATACTTGTATCTATAAAAAAGAACGTTAAACATAAAAATGTCTTTAATAAACTTTGTCCATTTCTTAATATATATATTATAATTTATTATATATATATAATAAATTATAATAATTTTATGATAATATATATATATATGATTATATATATATATATATATTATTATAAAATTATTATTATATATATATATATATTTTTCTTTTTTTATATTAAATGTCACGTGGGAAGTGACCGACCGACCGCCCACGACTGCCAAAAAAAAAAAACACCGGAAATGGTGTATTGATGCTACATAAAAGTGCTCAATGGTAGAGGGCCTTACTGCTTCTGGCAAAAAAGTTCTTTCCAATAGCGGGTCACAAAAGTCACCTCTGCCCGAGCAATTATAATTAGAAAGAATAATATGCAGCTCCCAAAAGAGATTGCACACACAAAAAAATAGACACACCGGTAAAACATTTCTGGTGTTTTTTTTTTTTTTTGTTTTTTTTTTTCTTCTCGATTATTTTGATCTTGACCGAATAGGTTACCCTCCTACTAGTGAGATTGGTTGACTTACGATCTTGAACTTGCCTGGGTATATAACAGTTCCTATTTTACACACACCACAGCTACCTGATGATTGTGTGTGAATCTAGCAATCATGGTCGGTCACTGCCTACTTGAAATTTGACTTAAAATTATTTAAAGATTTTCTTGCTCATTTCTTATGCATGGCTGCATAGTTACCTATTCAGGATAATAAGTATTTATTATTTTTTAGTTTTAGATTATTTTTCTTTAGCCTTTTTTTCCCATGAAACAATAAATATCTTTTCATTCTGTTTCATTCCGAGTAACCCCTTGCATCTTAGTGGCATTATTACCTTATTTGACGAAATTGATTTTTAAAATGTACACACACACACACACATATATACATTTTTTTTTTATATATATATATATATATATATATATATATATATATATATATATATATATATATATATATATATATATATATATATATATATATATATATATATATATATATATATATATATATATATATATTGTCATCCACAGACAGACTGTTTCGCTGTATCACAGCTCATCAGTATGGCTAGACGTCCGGTTGCCTCGAGCTAGAATCGAAACCCGACTGAATTGTCATCATATATATATATATAAATACATAATTCTCAAAATGTGTGAGTATGTATGTATGTGTGTGTGTGTGTGTGTGTGTGTGTGTGTGTGTGTGTGTGTGTGTGTGATCAGATGTTGTTTAAGCATTTCCACAGTTTTCATCCAATTTTGATGATTTTTTTTTTGTTTGATAGATAATTCTTCAGTGCCGGTTTCGAGTCCAGATTGTTGGCGACAATGGCTCTTCACTACTTCCTGTCCATTATAACTCTCGGAAACGTTTTACTATTTACTATCTGTTTTGGGATATATATCTTTCATAAAAACATTAATAAAAATAAATAGTTTAAATTATTACAATAATATTATTTATTATTATACAGTTCCCTTTACAGCCCCCCCAACACCATTCTAATTGTTAACCCCCTCTTTCATTCGGGGATGTGCCTTAGTTGCACCCAAATCTTGTTACTAATACTGATTTTTCGGGTGGGGTGAATTTAAACTAAAACTGCTCTAATTGAACGGCAAAATACATTGAAAGACCCGGTCAAAAAGTTATACAGGTTATATATGCTATATATATATATATATATATATATATATATATATATATATATATATATATATATATATATTATGAAATGGAGAATGTCCGACAATTATTTTGATATATTTAAAAATAACGTATAAACAATAAATATACTTAAATATATATATATATATATATATATATATATATATATATATATATATATTATTTTTATTTTATGTGTGTGTGTGTGTTGATAGATACATTAATACGTCCGAAACCCAATCTTAATAAAAACCTTTATTTTACAGAAAAATTTATTCGGCATAATCTTTTTCCTTGTACTTAATTCAATAGTGATATTTAATCCAATATTTAGAACATTAAAAAATTTATGAATGAATGAAATTCTCAGCTCAAAATTTAGCTGATAACCGCTCAACGGACAGTACCTTAAAACGTTATTTTTATCATATTCATATATATATATATATATATATATATGTATGTATGTATTTATCATATATAGGGTGCGATGGCTAAATTTTCGCCATTCTATATTTTTAATTTTGCCCATGCGTGTTGTTTTTGTTTGGTTTTATTTTCCTTTTTATAACATTATATATCTTTCTGTTTCAACACAGAGTCGCAATCTGGAGTTTATTTTTCATATATTACTATTGATTAAGTGCTTCAGAACTGGAAAGGGAAGAGCTGAGTTCAATTCCAGTCAGGTTCGTTATATTCACTCACGCGCAAATATCGTTGGGAAAATATGAACCCCAGCTACGGATTAATTAATAAATCTCGTATCAGTAAAAATGATTATTATATCCAAATATTCTTGCAATCTAAAAACATTTTCTGGCTTTGAATAAGCTGCAAACGGCTTATGAGCCGTAAAAAAATAAACCAATCAATCAATCAATGGAGTTCTTCATTTTGAAATTTTTAAAGTTAAAGTTATAGAAATACATAAGTTATTTGGATAAAAATCAAATAGTTATTAATTATTCTAAAATATTTTCTGGCTTTAAATAACATGCAAAAGGTTGATAAACCGTAAAAATAAACAAATACAATCAAAATTCATATCACGAATTTTCTTTTTTTTTTTCTTTTTTACATTTACAGAAATCACGTCGTCTGAGGAAAATTCTTGTTTACAATGACTTTACACAGCAAACTAAACCCTGTATTAACTTTAAAAAAAAATTAATATTTTATTTATTTATTTAGATATTCATGATCTGGGATGCGTAATATGAAAAGAAATATTTTAAATAAATGATGATTTCTGTTCGCACTGCCTATTGTCCAACTCCACCGAATTCTTTCTTTAAATATCTGATAAATTCTATAAAGCTTCTTCAAGTTGATCTCAGTTGGAAAAAGTTATTTCCTGTAAGTCAGTGATCAAGATGCATAAAAGATGTTCATCTATAGGAGAAAGGTCTGGTCAATAGGCAGGATGCAATAAAGCTTCTGTCTTTAAATCATTCAACCTTATTTTAGCTTAGATGATGGGCGTTAACATGCAGCAAAATGACACCTGTTCTATTCACCAAACCGATCACGGTTAGTTTGAGTTGGGAATACACAATTTCAAGGTAAATTCTTTAAATCAGAAATTATCATTGTTTTATGTTTTGCTATTCGGACCAGCATATTCATCTTAGTTGCTATATTCACAAAAGTCTTCCTCAGGTGTCTGTCTTTGGAGCCGGTAACATTCCTGGAATTCCACTTGCCATTATTACACGCCCGTCTTATTCATTTCTGAGTCGTTTGTTCATTTCTTAAATTCAACCAAATATGTCATTTTCAGTACTACCAGACCCAGAGATCGAACACAAAAAAGTGGCTGTTAATGTTATCTGATTCTTTCTATCATCTGAAGCGTTGTGAATATAACATCTAAAATGAGGATGTTAGTCCAAACAGCAAAGCGTAGAATATTTCAAATCTAAGCGAACTGTTTGTCCTTTTGAAGAAAGATAAGAAATTTTTAAAAATCCATCGGATTGGTCATAACGTAATAACATACTTAGTAAAAAGGGGAAATTAATTTTAGAAATCGTTACGGTTTTTATATTTAAAGTTCTACATAACTTTTTAATGATTTTTAAATTTAATGTTATATTTAAACATAATATAAAATAATTATATTAACCTAATGATGAACGCATTTTGATGGAGAATATTATTTATAAAATTTTATAATTTTACATTTGAAATCCATATCATATGGGAAGGTTTTTTTTATGTTTGTTTTGTTTTTTGTTGTTGTTTATTACGCGTTTCATCCGTTAGGATTTCATCGGACTGGGCTTTGTTGACGTTGCCACGTCTACACATGCGCACGAAATGAGATTCAGGTAGTTTCAAAATTTTTGAAAGAATTCTTTTTTTAAAGAATTTTTTTTTCTCAACCTAGCGGAAATCATCTGTATTCTCTTTCTTTTTCTCTCCATCACCTTTCTCCTGACTGTTCCACACATCTGACAATATAAAATCTACCAAGAATTGTGATATATTGCAAAGAGATTATTAATTTATATTATTTTTTTTACATTTAAATTCTGTATATCTAATAATGCGTAATTATCATGATGTTGTGCGAAACGCAGCAAAAAGAGAAATATGATTTATAAAGCTTTAATGGAGTTTACATTTACATTCTTTATCAGAGTCAAAAACGGAAGAATGAAATGTGTGTATGTGTATGATTAATAATTTTAATTTTTGAATTTGATGAAGCCTAGAAAGGCGAAATGCGTAACCATATCTAGTTTCATTGAAATGCTTTCCATTTGTTAAATTTCTTAAAAACGTTGCTGGGATTCTTTTACCTAATATAAACACATTTAAATTCTGTATAACATAATATCGTAGAATTATCATGACGTCATGATAAACGCTGCAAAATGAGAAATATCATTTACATTTTAAAGTTCTATGTCTTTTCCAGTCTATGAAACCATTTTAAACAAACAATTGCAATAAAGAAATTTACAAAAATGACTAACAGGACCTGACCAAAGCTTGATTATGAATTATTATTATTATTATTTAAACATAACAGTCATAAAGGAATCCTGGAGCTGTGTTTAAACTCCAAACTCGTCTGTTGCGTTAATTTTCACACTAATGCCCTTGGAAAAGACATAAACCTATTCTTTTTCCCCACAAAATATGGATTAAATAGCAAGGTAGACTGTGATGTCTAACCTTGGATGACTCTAAATCGAAGGAACGGACTACTTTAGATTTAAGTAGATGACCTAATTATATATTATTTTCAATATTACTTTGTTTAGATAAATGGCATATAAGCCTGCGTGAAAGAGCGATCGTTGTGTAACCTATATAAGACATATGCTGTTTATTAGATGTAATTACTATAGAAAAACGCACAAAAGCTACAAAAAGGATTAAAGTACAATAAAAAAAGATAATAGGTTTATTAAGCCTGTCGATAAAAATACATTCATATGATTTGTTATTAACCTAATTTAAAACTTTTAATCTCTAATCCTCAAAAAATATTCCTCAAAACACCAACCCCTTAATGTTGTTTATAAATGTATTTGCTCAATTAGAGATTGCATCTCTGTCAATGATGAAGAAATTATGTCTTATATAGGTTACCCCAGAACTACCCTTTCGCGCTGGATTACATGCCATTTATCTGAACAAAGTGCTATTAGACAACATATTAACCATCACCACAAGAAGTATATATAATATTGTCTTATTCATTTTATATTAGTCTGGTAATAGGTAAATACGGTGTAGTATCCAGTGGGGAAAAACTCACCACAGAATAATAAAGGTTTAATATATTTTTAAATCTATATTTACAGTACATGGATCCGCATTTGCAAATCATTCATTAATGAGAGATAATATAACAATTTTTGAATACCCAGTCAGGAAAAAAAATCTCAAGACCCAATAGTAAGGTTTTTTTACATTAGTTAACTAAATATTACAAAATGTTTAATTGCTTTTTATGGTTATGTCATAAAATAATAAAATGCTTTCTTCACAAGAAGACAAGGAGGGAATTTTAAAGTCCATGCATCCGCCCTTCTTAGGCCCAATACCAGTTGGGGTCAACAACATTCTGAATAATCTTTCTCCAGTGGGATCATCCATAGATGTTGAAATCTGCTGCGTTTTTATCTTACAGGTGTAGGATCTGCATCCGGAGCTCAAACCAATTTTGTACAGTTTTAGCTGTCTGGGTTTTGAATTCAGAATTTTCTTTCTCCTTGACTGCCTACTTAACCCTGGTAGAGATCCCAATTTACGCTGCTATTTAACTCATAGGTGGGGGAAGAGGTGGTCACTCAAACCCCTTAAACATTACACATTATCTAGTCATCTATAGCTTATACTTTAGTGTGAATGAACGGCTGGCCACTGGAGAATACCCGTCTACTACGGCGGCTATTACTGGGGTTTGCAACGACACAGAGCAGACCTTAGTTACAGTTTCTGGAAGATAGAGCGTTATCTAGCGTGATCAACAGTCTAAACAAGGTCATCACTACCCAAACCCTCGGTCACGAGGGCTTGTGTCGTTGGGCTAGATTAGCTATCGACGGTCCCTAAGGGTTACGTTTACCTAATTTTATTCACAAAGCTTCAGTCAAAACGTGGTATGGTTTTCAGACACTTTACAAAGGTGCCACACGCTGGGATCTCCTCCTCCAGACTGATAACATCAAGAAGTCACCTTCCTGACAAATCGACAATGGTGAGATTCGAACCCGGCTCTCAGAAAGCCACGTGCCGATATATAATTTAGAGTATCTTGTAAGAAACGAACTCATTACTATCTAGTGAATTTCTGTTCGATTTGCACGTTAACCACCACAGAACGTTGAAGCGCCTTTATGGATATGTCATAAAAAATCAGAATTGCATATTGTGGCTTTAGAAAATGCAAGACTACAAGTTTTGAGGCACCCAGTTAGAAATAAAATCGTTATCACTAACAACGGTTTGTTAGATTAAAACTGTTATTAGTATTATATAGAGATGTAGGAATATCGTAGAAGCACTCTCTATCTCTATGTAATAAAGAAAATAGTACTGAACTATTATGTAATATCAGTCATCCTATATAGCATGTTGGAGAATCTCCTCAAACATGAAGAAGATACTAAAAGCAATAGAAATGTGAAATAAATGGCATAGACAGAATATGGGAATACCGACGCACTTTTAGAAAAAATAGAAACAAAAAGGACCCTAATACTTTATATCAAAAAGATATTTCTACAGAGCATAATGAGGAAAGAGGGCTTGAAAAATTTGATACTCACAGGACAGAGTGCAGGCAACAGAGAGGAAAACAATGCGTAAAGCTACCTAGTCAGCTTGGCGTTGCATCTAGCAAGTTTAACAGTAAAACAGTGAGACCTAATTGCCAATCTAGTAGCACGCTTAACTTCATGTAGTTGAAACATTAAGGAGAATAACTTCTTAATTAATTAATTAGAACAATTACCCTGAAAATATAAGTTAGTAAAAGTGTTATAGCGTAGTTTCACAGTGGAGGCTTGTATTTCACTAAGTCGGTCCTAAAAAGGTTCGACGTAGAAAACGTTAGGAACTTGATATGATAGTTAGTGACGCAGCAATCTAGTTATGGTGGCTGATATTTTAATGTCCGACATCGACTGACTGATAAACTCTCTGAGCTACTTCGCGACTGCTACTACTACTACTTATTATATGTGGGAGAGTCTATTAACTATAGAATAGGTGTGTTCCAGTAGAACAAAAAGAAAGTGAGAAAGTACATATTTTGATAGAAGACGGAATTCATGGTTGTCAGCAAGAGTTACAGCCCCAAAACAAAAATTGAATTATCTGGGAAGTGTTTTAATAGAGGACGGAAAACGTGATATCGCAACCTAAAAGTGCATTGAAATAGCGAAAGGTGTTTTCGAAAGCTAAGCAAAGTATTAAGAAACGGTAAAATTTCTTTAGAATCAAAGAAAAGTGTGTTGAACTGTTATGCAACATCAGTCCCCCTCTATATGTCGACAATTTTCCCACAGATGAGATTTTAGGCAACTGAAAAGTTCTTTTACATAATAGTACTGATTATAACAAGGAGAGAACCAAGCAACAAGACAGAATATGTGAATACCGACGCACTTTTAGAAAAAATAGAAACAAAAAGGACCCTAATACTTTATATCAAAAAGATATTTCTACAGAACATAATGAGGAAAGAGGGCTTGGAAAATTTGATACTCACAGGACAGAGTGGAGGCAAGTAAAATTAAGTAAAATTAAAACTAAAAATGACACTTCCACTTAAAACAGAAAGATACAGTTAAAATTTCGAGTGCACATAATGAGGAAAGAGGATTTGGAAAATGTGACACTCACAGCAAATATTGAGAGCAAGAGGGTCAATTAAGCGTGGTTTAATGATTTACAAGCTTGTCTCGCTAGATCAATTACGACGGAATAGTGAGTTCGATCCTCACTGGGTGCCCCACATTTTCGATCTTGTGCCATTTCTAAGCTACGCTTAGAAAATCATAATATTGACCGCAAGAGAGACAGAGGGTAATAGTAAGTAACCTAGCTAACTAGTTTGTCTAAATGGATGGCTAAACAGGATTGAGAGTGATAGTGAAAATACAAACATCACTAAAACATCACTAAAAGCTACAAATAATAGGAAGTTCTCCCGACGTTATGAAGTTATAGGGCACATGTTACGTAAAATTAAAATTTCAGCTTATGACACATATTCTGGCTTTACAGAGGTAACAAGGGATACAAGATTGGAGCACCTCGTTACAAACACATTCGTTCCACATTTGTGAGGGTCTTTTAGATTAGTTTGCTAACCATTACCCAACTTTGATACGCTTATAAAACGGGAGAAATCTTGTTATACAGAAGGATGGTGAGAAAACCAGGGACTGAAGATGTGATCAATGGTGAAGTTTTAGAGAAAATAGAAACAAAAACGACAAATATATGTAACATCAGAAACAGACAGTTGAAATTTCTAGCGCACATAGTGAGGAAAGAGAGCTTGGAAAATGTGACACCCACAGTACATATTGAAGACAAAAAGGATGAGAAAAAACAGCACCTAGCTTACTTAATGAGCTTGTATAAGTGATAACAGAACGGGGTTTAGTAGAGATAACAGAAAGACAAAAAATTATTAATACCTACAGAGTACAAGAAGTTGTGGATAGCCATGATCGACAACGTCCTGAAGGGACATAGCACAAGAAGAAGACGAAGAAGAAGAAGAAGACAAAGAAGAAGAAGAAGACTAAGAAGAAGAAGAAGAAGAAGAAGAAGAAGAAGAAGAAGAAGAAGAAGAAGAAGAAGAAGAAGAAGAAGAAGAAGAAGAAGACAAAGAAGAAGAAGACGAAGAAGAAGAAGAAGAAGAAGAAGAAGAAGAAGAAGAAGAAGAAGAAGAAGAAGAAGAAGAAGAAGAAGAAGAAGAAGGAGAAGAAGAAGAATGCTATATGTATTCATAACCGGTTCTTATGATGTCGTGTCGATATTGTCATATGTATCGACAACTGTCACTTTCGATTTAGTCATTCACTTGAATAATTTAAGTTTTATTCCCCCCCATAACCACCGGAAATGACGTAATTTCCTGAACATTGTTAAGAAAATACTTTTACCTAGGGTGCGTGATGTATTACAAAATTGAGGTAAATATTTAGGGAAATGACTCACGTCTTCCCGAAAGGACCTTTGCTCCTCGTCTCTCAGTTATCTGTTTCTGTATTTAATGCGTCATCTGCGTTTTGAGATTAAATTTTCCCTGAGGCTTAGCGTTTTTCACTTTACACAATTATCCTCCAAAATTGCATGTATCCAACTGTCCCTGTACTCGATAACATCTAAATAGATATTTACTAATTCTGCTTGAATTTCTGAGAAATTCACTATTTATGCTATTTACATTCGAACTAGTGTCCCCGGCTTTGTTTTTGTAATCACAGCGTTTCGGCGGTTGTGCCCTACGGACTTCTTCAGGTGTCTGTCGGTCCGGGTAACCTTTAGAGAATTTCTAACTGAACCAATTATTTAATACCACGGAGGTTCCCGTTCCGCCGTCCATAGTAAGGAATATAGGCAGAAGTAAAGTTGCTTAAAGCTAAGCAAAAGATAAGACGTTGTGGAGAGCAATCACCCACGTCCTAAAAGGATACAGCACATAAAAAAAGCAAAATTAGTTCACTTCAAAAGAAATAGACCTTGAATAAAACAAACCCTCTGACGAAGCACATAAAAATTTTTTAAAAAGTCATGAAATGAAAAAGAATATCTTCCATTTTGGGGTGGTTGTTGCTTGTCGAGAAGAACCTCCCTAATCTGGCTCCATGTGATTTTTTTCCTTTTCCCCAAGCTCAAGGAGGTCTTCAAGGAGCACATTTTCCGGGCGTGGAAGCCATCAAGAGAGCCGCGACTACGAAGCTGCGGTGAATCCCGGGAGAATCCTTCCAGGAGTGCATGGAGGCGTGGCAAAGTATGTGAAAGTGCCTTAGGCGGCTCAAGGGGAAAATTTGTTGTTTCTAAATTGGATATGACATACATTTTTTTTTTGTTTTTTGTGACTTCAGTCCTGTTTCTTTTCTGACACACCCTGGAGATAATCTCAAGACGAGACAATGAACAATTAAGGTAATCAAAAAAATACTGAAAACGTCCGCTGCGAGAAATTGGAAAGTAGCTTTTTATACTGTTGTTCACCCAAAACAAGACGCAAGAGCCACTCAAGGCAGTAAGTTAATAAATGAGTTTGTTGTAAGAGCATAAAGGGAGGAAGAAGGAAGTGCATATTATGAGGATATGTAGGATAGATAACTGTTGACCTTAGATTTGAAGAGGTCGTAGTGATCAGGGAAAGTCTGTTCCACTAAGTAACAGATTGGGGGATGATATTGTTTGCTGAAATGCCGATGCCATATACCTACCAGAGTGAACCCCAAATGGCAAATCTTGGATAGTCAGCATAATGACCCATCCCACCAATAGGTGAGATTCTTAAGCACTGTACAGGCACAAAAAAATGCAACCGAAACACCCAAAGAAAATACCTCCTGATGCCCATGCTAAGCAAGAATCATTTTAATAAAGGTCAAAAAATGTTTGCTCTATTCTCTTCAGTGTCTGTTTTTCTCCCACCACAGAATATTTATGTCTGCGTGTGTGTGTGTGTGTGTTTGTGTGTTTGTGAGAGAGAGAGAGTGAGACAGAGAGTTTGTGTGCGAGTGTGTGCGTGTGTGTTCGTGTGTTTGCGTGTTTGTGTATACCGCCACAGAAAACGCGATACCTAAGGTTTAAAATACATTTTAAAAATAAAAGAAAAATCTTTTTAAGAAAGATTTTTTTTTATTTTTAAAATGCATTTTTTTTTTATTTAAAATACATTTTAAACCTTAGGTATCGCGTTTTCTGTGGCGTTACACACAAACACGCACACACACGAACACACACGCACACACACGCACACAAAATCTCTCTCTCTCTCTCTCTCACAAACACATTCACACACACACACAAACACGCACACAGTTTTTATTTTAGTTTCAATTTCAAGCTAATTGATTAAATTTAATATTTCCAATACGCAAATTACTTATAGTATTTCAAACGGTATTTGAATTTAATTGAATGGAATGATTTCTTAAAAATTTTAGCGAATCTTTGGAGCTACCTGTATATATATATATATATATATATATATATATATATATATATATATATATATATATATATATATATATATATATATATATATATGAATAAAAATGACAATAGGAAAACTCGTAATTGCTGACGCGTTTCGTCCAATGTGGACTTTATCAAAGCAAAAATACGAAAATGAAATTAATTGAACAAAGTAACTAATAAAAAAGAAAAACAGAATGTACATTCCAGTGGAATAGGTACATTCTGTTTTTCTTTATTAGTTACTTTGTTCATTTAATTTCATTTTCGTATTTTTCATTTTGTGGACGAAACGCGTCGTCAATTACCAGTTTTCCTATTGTCATTTTTTTTATTCATAAATATTGTCTTCTCTACTGGTTAAATCGGAGAAATTTTCATATATATATATATATATATATATATATATATATATAAGGATGCATGATTGAACCCGTAGTCTGACATTATACATTATTATAACTGGTCTTATCTGAAACTTCCGTTATATATTGTTCCAAGTAATTAATATTCAATACTGAATTAAGCGCACTGGCGTGAACGGAGATTATATATTATTTTTAAATATATAGTGTATAAGAATATAAAGAAATATATAAGTATATATATTTATACGTATGCAGGAATCCCTCGCTTAATGCGTTTTTGTTTAATGCCCTAAAGATATTTATATCAAAAATCTATTAGTGCATACATAATACTTGATTAGTGCGGTAAAACATTCTTCAATTTAAGCAGGGTAATTGAAAATTGATTGTTTTATAATTACCGATTAATTAAAAATGTTCTAAAATTTAAAAAATGGAAAATGGGTAACTATTTTGTTATGTATTACATTAGCTAAGTAATTACAGTAGTGTTAAAAAGAAATGGACGGTTATAAATAGATATTTTTTATAATATAAGCTGATAATAAAAATATATATTTGAATATTTGTCTCTATTAAAACTTTTTTTGAATATTCTGATCTTTTTTTCATGTTTATTTTGAAGGTCTTAAAAGGAAATTTCTGAGTTTTGTTAAAAAAATGAAGGATTTATTTAAATACAGAAATTTACATTTATTAAAAAATATCAAAATATGTATGCATTTACTAGGGAAAGATTATAAATTAAATCTTCAGGTTAAAATACTAATGATTATGATATTTTTGGAAAATTTGAAGGGGCAATTTCTCAGTATCCACAATTATACGAAGAACAGACGAATACCATGTGGCCAACCACTCTAAATAAGTTTTTCATAAAAATAAAACAGATTAATAAACATTAATTTATAGCATTTTCATTGTATCTTTTTATATGTACCTATATTTTAATTAAAAAGTACGTAAATTAGAAATTAATTGTGAATGGGACTAAAATTGAGGTACAAATTACATCATTTCCTAGAAGTTTATTATATTCGATTAATGCCTTTTCGATGATTACGTATCTTTTAATGAACAAATTAGTCGCACTAATCGAGGAATTCTTGGATACGCTTCGTATGTAAAATGAATGCTTTTTTAACATCAAGTTACCGAGTTATTGATGTACGTATAACACCCCAAATATTTTGTCAGGTGTTGGTATCAGAGAAAACTACCCCAGGACATCAACGATATTAAGTCATCATAACCCTTTATAAAAACAATGGAGCTAAGTCGGACTACTCAAATTACTGGGAGTATCACCCTGCTTTCGATTGTAAGTAAAATCCCCGCGAGAATACTGTTAAGCAGGTAAGAAACTCAAAACGTTTCCCGAGGGCCGAATGCTGTTTCAGAACAAACAGAAGCACAGCTGACATGGTCTTTACTTTAAGAAAAATGTGGCAAGCAAAAGAAAGGTTTGTACTTCCCTTTTGTCGACCTGACAAAGGTGTTTAATCCAAATAATAAGCAGGTCAAGCTAAGGAATAATCTTTGAAGAATCGGGTTGCTATCCAAAATTTCTCCCGTCCTGGGTATGACGATAAACTACGTCCAACAGATAGGCCTCTGATCAGGTTTTGAGGAGCGTGATAGCACCTGTTAAGTTCCCAACTATGGGTAAATACTTAACCCCCAAACTGAGGTCAAAACACTATGAAAGTGGAAAAATAGGTTTTAACACCAGAAATACTTGGTAAAAAATTATTAGCAGCAATAAATTTTTGAAGAAAAATTATTACCAGAAATAAATTATTATCAGCTATACATTTTAAAAAAATATATTACCAGCAATAAAAATATTGTCGGCATTAAATAACCCATTGAGGTTGATATGCCCTAAAACAAACCAAACCAAACCAAAATTTCTCACTATGATGGTCCAAATCAAAATTCAAATCGAAATTGGTGTGAATCAGAGCTCTGTGCTGACCCACCACAGTATCTTACTTATTATAAAACGCAGATTGTTTGTGTGTGTGTGTGTGTGTGTGTGTGTGTGTGTGTGTGTGTGTGTGTGTGTGTGTGTGTGTGTGTGTGTGTGTGTGTGTACACGTTTATATATTGGATCGGACTTCCTACATTTTTCAACCGATTTCAACAAAATTTCACAGGACTACGTAAATTACCTTGCGGTGAACAGCGCCAAAAATTGTAAAAACGCAATTGTTTTTGCACGAAATCAATTTGAAAACACGATTAAGAGGCATCACGAGAATGAAAGGGAGACAACTCATATCGGTTGTTTGTGTGTGTGTGTGTGTGTGTGTGTGTGTGTGTGTGTGTGTGTGTGTGTGTGTGTGTGTGTGTTCGTTTATATGGGATTGGATTTCCTACATTTTTCAACCGATTTCAATAAAACTTCACTTTTTTTTTTTGGCAGGTAGTGTTTCTTATTGTCTTGCACACTTTTTTCTTTATTTTTACATTCAGAATGCTTTAAAAATTCCATTTACAAGACAATTGTTTATAATAAAATTCTATTCAATCGGTAGACTCATAACGATTGAAAACAATGGTTTGACCAATTCGTAAAAAAAAAAAAATAATTCAGACATGCGTGTCCGTCAACCTTAAACAATAATCTGTGTCAATTTTATTTTTCAGTCTTTATGATGGTCGATACTTGATCTATCTCTTACTGTTACATCCCCGGGCAATGCCGGGCTCTACTGCTAGTTATCAATATTCTTAGCGCGATGTTGAAACAGCTTAAAGATGAAATTCACGGCAAGGGCAATATGTACGTCCACACGCGCAAGAACGGCAGCCTGTTGGAACTAAAGCGTCTCCGAGTTCACATGAGCAGTTGTATCAACCAGTCAAAGATATCCTGTTTACAGATGACGAGGATCTGATCTCTGTCTATATTTTTATTGTAAGTATTTGTAATTATTTACATTATTTACATTGTTCGGATTGTTGGTCCTCATCTTTATTGTCATATTCACGACGTTTCGAACCTTGTACGTTCTGGTCTTCTGCAGGTGATTGGGATTTGGAACTGAACTCTTTATTTCGTTCACCGGGATAGAGTGTTCTAGTTTCCCGTGCCATGCCTCTTCCGGATGTCTCATTTATCAACTTTAACTCAACTCTCAAAGTTTTTCTTCACCACTGCAGTAACCAGTTAATGAACTCGCAACTCAATGGGTGAAGTCACTGGACCCCACCAACGCTTTTATTCACTGGTCCACGTATCCTTGGGGAGTTAAAGACCGTTGTAATAAGGTAAGAACACCCGAATTTGTTAGTGAGGACCTCAGACTCGACACGGAGGCCTACATCAAGGTAGTGCTGCCCTGGTTCAAGAGGGCGGCTGCTAGAAGACCTTATTCCTGGCAACTGGATTCTGCTCCATGCCACAAGCAGGAGAAACTAGTCATAGCTGTCAGACAATTTCTGCGACCACATCACCCCCTTACATCTGGCCACCTAGCTCTCCAGACTGCATCCCCCGTGATTATTATGTGTGGGGCGCAGTTGAGCGAGAAATCAACAAAACTATTTGTAACACCAAAGAGGAACTGAACGCAAGGATTATGACACAATTTACCAACTTAAACAAGGAGACCGTCTAGAAGAATTGCAGAAGATTCTAAAGTCATCTGGAGGGCGGGATTGAAGATTTTTGCGGAATATATTTACTCTTTATTATTTCAAGATATTTTGTGTAATTGTGGTAAATATATCTGATGAAATGAGATGTCACTTATATATATATATATATATATATATATATATATATATATGTGTGTGTGTATATATATATATATATATATATATATATATATATATATATGAAAATTTCTCTGATTTAACCAGTAGAGAAGACAATATTTATGAATAAAAATGACAATAGGAAAACTGTAATTGCTGACGCGTTTCGTCCAATGTGGACTTTATCAAAGCAAAACACGAAAATGAAATTAATTGAACAAAGTAACTAATAAAAACAAAAACAGAATGTACCTAGCAACTGGAATGTAGAGAAATAGCGTTTCTCTACATTCCAGTTGCTAGGTACATTCCTATTGTCATTTTTATCCATAAATAAATAAATATATATATATATATATATATATATATATATATAAAACGACTATCTTTGAGATTCTAATTCAGCTTGTGGTACACCCAAATGTCAGAGGGAACAAGAAATGTATTGAGGGTGAGGGACTGTTTTGATGCCCATCTCCCTAAACAGCGGGCTTCCAAATTTTCTTTACGTCTCGACTACATTTTACAAACTAGTCACCTGTGACAGACAGTGTTTAGTAGAGTGTGTTCAAAGAGTTTCTTACAGCCGTTTCCTTCAGTCTGGAATAACAAAAGTTACGCAATTCTTGTACCTTTTTAAATGGAATCAGGGGGACTTTTTTTTCCAATCTTTGTGAGTCAAAAATACGAACATAAAAAATCAAATTTGAACTTCAAAAAAGTTATTCCAGTTGAACCACGACCAAATAATTCTTTATTCATAAGTTGAAGATATTTCGGTGTCTCATCTTTTTACAAGAAATTATTTTTGTCCATTTTTTTTCTGTCTGTAACACGATATCACGTTTAGAAATTCAATTACTCGTATCAACAGTAACTTTAACTAAATCTCGAAATATATATATATATATATTTAAATTTATTGAATAAAAATCTACCAAGGACTTTGCAAACACACTGTATCACATTACTCTGTAAAATAGATGAATTGTCTAGATGTAACCGTAAGTTCTAACATTTCTCGCTTGTAGAACTCCCGTCCGGCTCCTTGCTTGCCCGCCAAATTTGAACTTCAAAAATTTTAATGCAATGTCAATCGTTATCTACTGCCTTCCTGATTACGCTTCTATTGTTCCCGCTCATTCAAAATGTTTTCTGTTTTTTAATTATTCCTCACCCATTAACAACTCGTATCTTATTGGTTTTACTGGCCTGCTTGTGATGAATATGACTAAAACAAAAAAAAATTAGTACAATTAGTCTTTTCTAGTTAAATCCTCACTTTCCAGACATGTTAGAGTTTTGAAATAGTTGACGCGGCCTTATGGCGAATAATTTAACTTCCACTCTACAGTCTCTTTCCTATAGTCGGAAAGTCGCAAACATGTCACTATTCTATCGCGGATCTAATCACGCTCATTTCCTCAGTATACCAATTGTAATGAGGAAGGTTCACTCCCACGTTGAAGCTTCCCTGAATACAATAATCTTAACCTTTCTTTAAATACTTCTTAATCTTTTAATCTTAAGATTTATTTATTCTTCTTATGCTAGCAATCTTCACTTCTTTCCACCTCCGCTTACATTCATATCAAATACGTCATTCGGCAATCTTCTATCTCTATAACTTTGTGTTAAGCGAACATTAGTAAAAAAAACAAATGCTAATCATTAATAGTAAAACGTTAGATTTTGCACTTTCTGCCCGACGTCGTAATCACTGACCTATGCAAGTAACCACAAAAGTGTTGTATATTAACAATTCACCATTCTATACAATCGTGTTTTCCATTCACCTATCGAGAGTTTATTTTGTTTATTTATTAACTCTGATCTAAACGTCAACCTACGATTTGTATTTCCTAGCTGAATCTAATATGAGGAAAACACTTCAGAGTATAATCACTGACATTTCTATCTCGCCTGGAGACGCTAGATTAGAACGTCAATTTTTCCGCTCAAAAGAAGCCATCTGCTTTCAGTAGTTGTGTAAAAAAAAAAAAGAAGAAGAAAAAGCCGTGTAGAAAATAGAATTGTTTTAAGAATCTGACACCAAAAGTGTTTTTGTTTCTAGCTTCGCTTGTGATGATAACGGCCAAGACAGCCAGTAAGGCAAAATCCGTAACCAAGGTGACAGAGGATAAACGGGTCTATATGATGAATAGCGAGTTAACAGCTGAAGTGTCGGTTCGAAAAGTTCTTTGATGAAAATGGTAAGGCGAGCTGTACCTATATTTATGCTGCATATTTAGGATAGCTAAATACGCTAAAGGTGCACGCCGTCTTTTGGTGGAAACAAAATGACTTAGTTGTAAAAAAGATAGGTACAAGAAACAGGTAGATCTACACCCGATTTCACCGGGATGACAATGGGCTCCACCTGGGCTACAGTCGTTACGAACAGCAGAGTCAACCACACTATTTCGCTTCTGGCGCAAACAGATTCTAACATTGGAGCTATTTACCGTTGACGTAGTCTTGAGATTTAAGCAGAAAAAGTGAATCAAACGAAATGAATGAAAACAGGAATCGTTAAAAGCTGATGGGTTAATTACTCGGGTGTATCGACATTGTTTTTTTATCACCCACATACGTTTTAAGCTCGTGTAATACTCTGTATGTGGTGACTTTCGCTGATTGAAGATTTCAGAATGCAGGTAGTCGAATTCCAATCTGTTTTTTGTTTTTGTTTTTTTTGTTTTTTTTTTAATGGCTTCACCCCAAGGAAGGCAATAATGCCACTAAAACGCAGAGTATTACAGAGAGTGAAAGAGAATGAGAATACTTTAGTGGAGATGATTGATGAAGAAAGAAAAACGAACAGAGTTCAAGATGGCAATTGACGTTGCATTTAAATTATTGTAGTTATCAGGTAAGCCAGAAACCGGAAAGGTGTACCCCTGATGAGAAGTGCGAGAAAATAAACAGTTAGAGTAGAAGAGATGGTTACATCTACCTAGTTAAACAGTAAAACGATGAGACCTAATTGCCAATCTAGTAGCAGGCTTAAATTCATGTCGTCGGGGTACGAGGCAAAAAAAAAAAAAACTTCATCAGAAGAGTTACCATGAAAAATATTTGTAGAAAAGACAGAGGGAAGTCACGAAACTAACTGAAGTCGAGATGCCTGGTCATAATATTACTGACTCTTCTTTGAACTTTGTCAAGAATTTCGAGATGTACAGCAGGAACACCAGACCAAATATAGCAACAGTATTCAATGCAAGAGTGAATGGTAGATTTATAAAGGTGCAAGGTTATTTACACTATTTACGTCGTACGGACTGTTGTCCTCATCTTTATTGTCATATTAACATATTGTCAAAATGAGGACAACAGTTCGAACATGTAAATAGTGTAAATAGTTACATACCTTATCTCAGACATATAGACAAAAGATGAAAGATTATCTTCTAAAGTATCCTAATTGACAAACAATGAGTGTTTTCGACTTAGTTTTATTCCAAGGAAAAATCACTGCTTTTAAAAAGTTTAAATGAGTTTGGGGTAGTATGGTTAGATATATTTTCATTTCTTTCCAACACCTGAATTCAAAAAAAAAATCAGTTGTTTTGAGAGTGTTTAAAAACATCTTCTTTGTTTGTGTGTGATACCCCTTGGTCACTCTTCTATTGTTCTCGCACCACAATAAATGATTCAGTTTCTAATTCTTTCACAACCTGTAAACCCTTGTGTCTTAGCGACATTACAGCCTTTGGGGTGATTTCCATTATTAAAAAAATGCGTCCAGTGTGGATCATATCTGTGCCCACCTTTGTAACTAACACTACTGTTTGATCTGGCACGGTATACCGCTCGGGCATAAAGAACATCAAAGTAAGCAAGGATATATATATATATATATATATATATATATATATATATATATATATATATATATATTAGAGTGTGCGGCTTTATATAAAGAAACAATTTATACAAAGAATTAAAT
>CAHIKZ030000691.1:1290000-1325000 GCA_903632075.3 Acanthosepion pharaonis
ATATATATATATATATATATATATATATATATATATATATATATATATATATACACACCAGCAAATATATACTGAATACATAAATATGAAAACATAAATCAAGGCATATTTCTTTCATAAATACTGCAAATTAATGTATGGCTGCAATTAAAAAATAAAATAAAATTAGATATAATAAAATTCTCTTCATAAGAAAACTTAAATCTGTTTTCATGTCGAAATTTAAATATGATCTCATTCATTTAGTTCAATAGCTGGTCAGTATTTTTATATTTAATTTTAATTTTTTCTTCTAGGCACAAGTTACATCTATTTGTGAAGCTGATTGGGTTTGGTATTGACCTATAATCTTCCATTCAATCTGTGGTGTGAAGTTACAATCCATTAATTCGCAAAATTCTTAGAAAGAGCTGTCTGATGTTTTAGATAAGGGTCAGAGAAAGAATGCTTGTGATTATATAGTCTCTGCCTCTAGATCCCAGCGGAAATTCCGATGTATACTTCTTTATCATTTATAATTTCTTTAAGGAAAATGGTTGCCTGATATATAACATGTTCGGATTTGCATATACTTCCAATTGGGCAGTTGTTTTTGACTATGCAATTACAGTAGGGTTTGCTATCTGTTTGGTCATTGTTATAAAATCTGTTTAATATTTTATTATTGTGTGAATTAATAATATTGTAGATGTTATTTGTACTTTTAAGGTTTTTCTATTAAAACTTTTGCTAAGTAGGTTATTTCGCTTAAAATGTTTCTCACTCAATTTTCAGAAAGTATTGACCAACATTTATATTGGACAGTTGACAAAAAGGAGGGTTAAACCATATAAGTTTTCTTTTTCTATATCTGGTTCTATTTATTTTAGTATCTTTTAAAGATTCCAGGTAAAACAATTTTTTTAAAGTCACTTTTTTTGAGGGCGTCATTATAAGGGTTTTTTTTCATCGAAAATGTTATTTTTAGAAGATAATTTGTTGATTCTAGCATTTACAGTGGTAGGGATTTGTCTAATTATTTGGTTGGGATGGTTGGAGTTAACGTTAATATATATTGGAGTCTCATGATCATTGTGATAAGGTTTAAATGTGCTGTTTGAAAGGTTTAAAGTTATATCTACGAAATTATCTATTTTTAGATTGGATTAAATTTCTGTTCTAAACTCATGGAATTTAAAAGCCCTGATGTTTTTCTTTTGTATATAAGAAAATAGTGGGCCATTACTATTAACGATAAATCCGTCATCTCTATATAGACCGACCTTTTTAGGGTCAATGATTCTACCAAGGGTGTTTAAAATATAGATGCCCACTAAATCTGCAAAAAAAGCGAAGCCATAGGCACCCATAGGAACTTCGAAATTGTCAGTGACTTTTAATCTAAGCGTAATTATAAGTCAATAATGATTTTCTAGATGCTAATATAACCTTAAATTCATCTTCCGTAATTTCTTCATAGTTTCTAGCAAAATTTATACTTTTTAATAATAGATCTTTAGAGATGAAGGAATAGAAATCTATTATGTCAAATTGAATAAATGTGGCCTGTTCTTTATTTTTAATATCATGGAACTATTTTATAGTATCGGAAGAATCTTTCCAGAGACTGTTATAAGATTTCTGTATAGTGATTATTATTCATTTAATTATATTTTTATAAATAAACCCTAGTTCAGTTTTGGAAGGATTGATTAATCTAGATTGTTGGTTGTTGTCAAAATTGGGTTTGTGGTCTTTAAAGTGTAAATAAGCCTTTTTCATGTGAATTTTTTCCCATTGTATCATCAATATTGAATTTTTCGCAAAATTGGCAGCATCCTGATTAATTATAGAAATTGTATCATTATTTGTGTCAAGTTTGTAAGTGTCGGTGATTTTGTTGTAAGTTTGTGAGAGAGAATGATTTTACAAATATTTCTAGATTTGACAGCTCAGACCGATACATCATTAGATTTTTTAATAGTTTCAATGACTTGATTCACATTATGTAGAAAGTGGTTGAAAGTTTTTCTGAAGCTGATTTTTTTTAATTAAGTTTAAAATATCCGCTTCAAAAGAGTCCAAGAGTTTGTTGCTGGGTGAAGCCATATATATCAGTCAGTTATGTGTCATGCGTGATACAGGCTTAGGCGATCATGTATCTTTCGATACATGACTGACGAGGCAGATTATTTTCCTGCTGTAGGTTAACATTTCTTTCTGCGGTAGACCAGTTGCCATCCAAAGTTATAGAACCAGGTCTGTCTTGCTATTTACCCATAGCTGGGGGGGTTCATACCTTTCCCAAGGGTATTAGTACGTAAGTGAATGTAATGGATTCCTCATTCCGAGCCGCTATCCATAACTCCACCATGCTTCATATATATATATTAGGCAGCATATCTTCATTCAAAGATGTTTCATTAAATAATATAGACATAGTGTGTCCACTTATTTTTATACGCATCCTTTCCAGTTGTCTAATTATTGATGTTGAGATGAAATTCATCAGGGAAGGCGCTGTAATTTCTTTAACCCTAGTATTTTCGAGCTTTTCTAAGATTATCTTCAGGGGTAAATTACAATGACAAACACTCTATTGAAACTGTGAGAAAATCTGGATTCCGTTGCCAGTGATTTATAAAAAAAAAAATTCGCGCAGACGCGCTCTGCTATAATTGTTTTAGACTTTTTAAATATTTTCGTTTTAGTTATGGCATGTTTTTTTTTGTTTTTTTTTTACAAAATAAGCGTTTCAATATATGGTAGAAATGTAAAATGACTTTAGTATGATATATATGAGTATCATATCACATAAGGCAGATTACATAACATTAAGGCTTCTTGTAACTTGTGTAATTTCAACGCTTTTATAAGCACCTATAGTGTAATTTGAGGAAATCATAAATATCTCAACTATCGCCTCTCTATGGGTTAAGAAACTCAAAAAAAAAAGAAGAATAAAAAACAAGAAAAACAGACAAAACTAAAGAAAAATAATAACTTAATTTCTGTCTGAGAGGGGCTTCTCAGATGATTAATGAAGAGAAGTTTAGTTTTGGATGCGTTAAAATTAACAAGCCATCTTTTGCCCCAGGTAACAACGGACTTGAGATCGTTATGGGCATCAGCTCCCATTTTACTTTACTATAAACTTTCTTTTTTTCCACATAACATATGAAAAGAGATACAATCCTATTTACCAATTGTTATGATGAAACACACCTATTCTATAGTTAATAGACTTTCCCACCTAATATAAGTATGAGTAGTAAGAGAAACAAGGGTCAGTCAATGTCGGACGACCGGCTGAACGGTTGAACTCTCTGCCTTCAGGCGGGAAGGAACCCGCAGGGTGGAGTCTCGTTCGGGGTGGTAAACCGACCCTGAACCCGTTTATACGGGTTCAAAGGGTATATTTTTGGTTGAGCCCACGGGCTCGGAGATCCCACGTTAAACCGGCCTTGTGCCACGTGATACCCTCGTGGGGGGTGGTGACTAAATACCAGTCGATATCGGACGACTGTCGAACTCTCTGACGAGGCTATGCCGAAGGGCAGAGTTTCGTCTGGGGAGGTAGACAGGCCCGATCCCGTTTATGCGGGGTCTACGGGGATTTTTTGGCCGAGCCTACGGGCTCGGGAACCCCACATTAAATTCGGCCTTGTACCACATGTGACTGCGTGGAGCAGTTACTAAATAGCGTCATAGGACGACAGTAGTCGACAGTTAGTCGAATATGAAAGTACTCAGCGACCACAAGATTACTCTGCGTAATACCTATTATATCAAGTTCCTAACGTTTTGTACGTCGAACTTTTTTAGGACCGTTTTAGTACAAATGCAAGCCACCATTGCGAAATAACTCCACAACACCAATCCACTAAATTGCTTAGTTTTTTCAAAAAAAAATTCTCCACCGCTGCCATATATGGTCTGGTGCCTCTGCTATTTTCCTGAAGCTCCTTGATAAGATCTAAAAAAGAATCAGCAATATTATTAGTCCTGACCTAGTGGCTCTGCTTCATTCACTTGCTCACCGCCGTAAATTTGCTTCTCTCTGGATTTTCTATAAATATTTTCAGGGTAATTCTTCAGATGAGCTCTTCCCTATGGTACCTAGACTTCACGAATTTAAGCGCAATACTAGACTGGTGGCGAGATCTCAAGAATTTATAGTTGAGCCAGATAGATGTAGCCGTAACTTCTATGCTAAGAGTTTTTTCTCACTTCTTGCTTATGGAACTTCCTCCCAGCTCCAACCAACTTTAATCTGCGAAAATTTAAATGCAATGTTAATCGCTATCTACTGTCCCCTGATTGATCTTTTCTCTTTTTTTCTCATTACTAATGTTTGTGTTCCTAATTCCTCCACACCCTGTAACCTCTTGCGTGCTAGTGGCTGTAATGCCTTGCTTTTAAGAAAAAAATTGCATGTTAGTTTATGAGAAAGCTTCTTACATTGCGATCATTCATATGTATTTGTAACAGAAGTATACAGACGGTGGATTTTTAAAAAATGTTATTTTAACAAATTAATAATGATGATTATATTTTTTAAAAATCAAAATGAACGCAGTTGTTTGCGGGACTGAATCCGAGCTTACACCCAGACACCGATATCTACGTCAGTGAACCGTATAGAAACGCGCGCTTAAGTTTATTCACTAAAGGACTTCTCCCTTTTCTTCCATTTATTTTTCTTCGGTTTTTTTTCTCTCTCTCTCCCTCTTTATCTTGGCCAGAATTTAAATGAATGTAAACAAATCTCTTCAAAGATTTTACTTTCAAATAAAAGCTGATTTTTTTTTAAAAAACATCTTGTTAATTTAACAGGGTTATTTTGGGAAGATTAGTTTTCTTCCTCGAAACTAGGGCCATTGATCAGAGGGGAGTTGGAAGAGTACAACGAAACTTGTCTGTGCGTCGCCCAAATGTAAAGCGTCGTGGCTTTCTCTTGTTATTGGCGAAGGACAATAACAAGTCTGTTTTGTGGCTGAGGTAGTTGTTGCCTCCACGCTTGTAGTCTGTAACTGAGTTCAAATAAAACCCAGTATTTTCGATTGCTGATATTCACAACAAGCAAGGCTTTCTCAAAAGACACGAGCTTCACAGTCCTAATTGTTGTAACCTAGGGAAGGTTACTGAATAGAATAATCACACGAAGGTTGGTAATGAACGATAATACTTTGAACACGAACAACACATATAAGATTCGCCAGCGGCGCGTTGAAGACTCAACTGCTAGAAGTGAGTCAAATGAATTCCACAATGAATCTCCAAGTGCAGGATATCTAACAACCGCCCACGCGGTCAGATGTGGCACAAGGTCGAATTTAATGTGGGGTATCCGAGCCCGGAAACTCGGTCAAAAATTCCTCGTAGACCCCATATAAAACGGAGTCGAGTAGCTGTTTCCCGAGACAAGAATCTGCCCTTCGACATAACTGCGTCTGGAGATCCTATCTGCCTGGAGGCAGAGAGTTTGACCAGCACAGCTGGAGACAAATCTCCAACTGCAGGATATCTACCAACCACGCCACGCGATCAAATATGGCACAAGGCCGAATTTAATGTGGGGTATCCGAGTCCGTAGGCTGGGCCAAAAATTCCCCGTAGACACCGTATAAAACGGGATTGAGTAGCTGTTTCTCGAGACGAGACTCTGCTCTTCGATAGCCTCATCTGCGGATCCTCTCTAATAGGAATGCCGAGTGTTTGACCAGCACAGCTAAAGACGAATCTCCAATTGAAGTATATTTGCCAACCGCTTCACGCGGTCAGATGTGGCACAAGGCCGAATTTAACGTGGGGTATCCGAGCCCGTAGGCTCGGCCAAAAAATTTCCTGTAGACTCCGTAAAAAACGGGGTCGGGTAGCTGCCTACCATCCCAGACGAGACTCTGCCCTTCGGCATAGCCTCGTCTGGGTTCCTCTTTGCCCGAAGGCTAGAGAGTTCGACCGGTTCAGCATACATTATTTACTAATGTATTTATGTGAATGAGGACATACTCATTATCATCCGTAGGTATGCTACTACACTATTTCGGCTTTGCGTGAAACTAAGCTTTGTCAATGTTACAAGAACCACATGGATTAGCTGTTTATGAAATGAAAAAGTAATGTGAAAAATAAATTAAAATTTACTTGTACTGTGTTTACAGTAAGTAAATTGAAGTAAAGTCAGTTCACTGTGTTGTGCGAGATAATTTTTCTCTCAAGAATGTATCTTACATATCTATAGCTCTACCATTCATCCATGCTTAGAATATTACTGCCACATACGATCCTTTTATTTACCTTGAGTTCCTTGATAAAATCCAAAGATAGATCTGATTACTGGTGCCGATCTGACGGCTCAGTTCCAGTCACTTTCCCACTGCCGTAAGATGGCTTCTCAGTGTTATTTCTATTAATACTTTCAGATGAGCTCTTGTTTGGATGTACGCTTCGCTATGGTACCTCGACTTCATGAATTTAAGCGCAGTACTAGACTGGCATCGAGATCGCATCAATTTACTGTTGAACTGGCAGAGGATGTAGCCGTAAGTTCTCTGTTAAATGTTTCTTGTCTCGCCTTTCTCACTTGAGGAACTCACTTCCGGCTCCATGCTTTCCAGCCATCTTTAATCTGCAAATATAAATGTAATATCAGTCGCCATCTACTGTCCTCTTGATTACTCTTTTCTCTTTCAACTCATTATTACTGTTTCTGTTCCTAATTCTTCCACGCCCTGAAACCACTTTAGTCTTAGTGGCTTTACTGCCTTGCATAGGGTGATATCGATTAAAAAATGTACAGAATAGGAAGCTGATTTTCGAATTTTTTTTTCAAATCGTTTTTTATTACGTTTACTGTTCAGTACACTACGCTATAAACATTTAGAAATAAATTAGAAATGTTACAAAATGATGCCAAAGTGACATTAATGCTGTCTTAAGCTGGTTGATACAAGCCCATTACACGTATAGAGTGTCTGAAATAGTTATCAGGTACAGTTTCTCACTTAGCAACCATTTTGTTTAACGAACATGTCTCTGAACTGAAAGTGGTCGTTCAGTGAGAAGAGGCTGTATATCGTTCTACTAATGAGTTTATATTTCTATAAAAATCATAAACAAAGTCATATCAAAACATTTATCAGGAGTAACTTTGTATGGTTTCCCGTCTAGAGCCGAATCTCTCCTGTGCAATATGCATATAACTCCTTCTATGGTTTCTGCTATCATCTACAAATTAGACCCCCACAAAACATGCAGACACGAAGTTATCCCTGCAAATGTTCTAAAGAAATACTGCTTCTGAACTGACTCTTGTTCTCTCTAAACTCTATGTAACAGGGAATCACTTCAGCCCGATAAAAGACCCCGAGTTGGTTGGATGTAGTGTTGTAAGCACCAGGAGTTGCGTCCCTTTACACAATGGACTTTTGAGAGAAGACCTTCTACTTAGAGTAGGTAGCGCAGACTACTTGCATAAGAACGATACTGCGCATTAGCCAATAGTCAGCGTGAGTCTGGGACTGGGAGAGCTATATAACACTAGTGTTTTTCTCAGTCGAGAAAAGGCGCTCACGACGTGCGAACGTGTGAAATCTAGATAAGACGAACACACTCTACAATAAATGTCTTGCTGCTTCTTGCTTTCCAGCTTTTGGGGAAATTCCTTTCTATGGTTCTTTTTTTTTTTTTTAAAGAAATAATCTGATCTGTCAAATTACTATTCTGTCACGTTTTGGCATAGTACTAGGGACACTAACCAACGCCGATAAAACAGCTTTTTTTTTCAGACATTCTCCAGGCTCAGGCAGATGAGCTAAGATGGAAAGTGTGACAGATACTGGAAAAAGCCAAGCTACCCAGATCAAACATCGCAAAACAAGAGACGCTGGTAATCAAAACTCTACAGAGGAATGACAACATCATCATACTACCAGCTGACAAAGGCAATGCGATTGTAGTGATGTACAAGACAGAATATACAGGAAGTCTGGAAGACCTCATTAGAAATGGTAGCTATAGTAAAGAAAAACCCAACAATGAAAGCAGAAAGAAAACTGTCGCAGATCCTAATTAAGAACAAGGACAACTTCCCACCTAAGATATACAGGCAGCTGTCACAACTTTACAGCAATCGAGAGAAAAGGGAGATCACCTCTCTCTTATAGGATGAAGTTGAAATAACAGACAGAGAACATTACTGGAAAATACGAAAACTCAAGGAATCAGCGAATATGCTAAGCTATAAAAATCTACTAAGCCGGACAAGCCTAGAAATGTATACTCTATGGGAACCAGTAATACAGAGAGCGAAAGAAAAATAGAAATAACAAATGAGATGAAAAAATTGCAATATCATCTCTGCTAAAATTTTACTAAGATTAAGTTTATAAGTTCCCAAAATTAAATCACTAGTGTCCCCAAGGTTGTTCGAGTAATAAAAAAAAATGACTTGAATTCAATTCCGGCCTCACAGAAGAGAACAGAAACTTGGAGAGATCTCAAGGTATATTAACTAAAATATCCAAAGGCATGGCACGTTGAATTAGAACAATCTAGCTTAATAAATAATATAAAAATAAAGGGTTCGGTTGGAAATTCCTAGAAATATCACCTGAAGAAGGCTAGAGCGTACAACGACCGAAACGTCGTGGACATGACAGTCCGAATAGTGTAAATAGTTACAATATCTCATCTCAGAAATATAGACAGATGTTCATAGTTTCTTTTCTCGCGCTTCTCGTCTGTGGAAATCTCTTCAAGCTTCTTTATTTCCCATCAGCTACAATCTTCAAAAGTGTAAGTTCAACATCAATTGCCATCTTCTGTCTTCCTCAACCATGTTCTTTCATTGTCCTTTCACCTTACTAACTTCTCTTTTTTCTTTTCTTTTTTAAGCATTTCACCCCAAGCAAGGCGGGAGTGTCACTAGCATGCAAGGGTTTACAGAGAGTGGGAGCGAGAGTAGAGAGACGTGATAAAGGAAAGGATGAAGAGAAGGACAGGGTATAGATCAAAGCATCTGGAGATGTCGATTGACATTACATTTGAATAGTTGGAGATTATAGCAAGGGAAACAAGTAATAGGAAGGGAATTCCACAGACGGGTGGTGCGAGACATGAAGCTATTTGGAGTAGAAGAGACGGTTCCATTTAACCGTTTCAAAAGTGAAAGGGTGGGTCCGAGATGCCAGCCTTGTAACCTTTTTTTTTTTTACACTGAGAGACGCTGGTAATCAAAAAATGACTTGAATTCAATTCCGATCGAGTAAACCTATGCAGTTTAGTGACTGTTGTGGTACGATCCACCTAATTTACATAGTGGAGTACCGACCATATAAATATGGGTTGGTACCGGGAAGACGAGGGAAGAAGTAAGAAGAGATCCAATCCAGAGACTCTGCCCGACTGCGATTAAGTCAACCCATTCTACAGGAACAGTCTTCCCAAGAATATACCAAACTATCTGTAAATATTGTGTACCTTTTCCTTGTTTCAATACATTTTGTTTACGTACATTTTGTGTTGCATTATTATTATTCCATGCTTATCCAAGTTTCAACAGTGACACTATCACATTGTTTAAAATCCTAAACAACGTGAACGAATTAAAGTATAGAATGCGTCTCCGACATTTTTTTTTTTTTTTTGTAGACTTATGAAATAATACCGATTGAAACATTAAAGTCTTTTGAGATAAACGACATCAATTGCAATATCAAGTGAATCCCGTGATCTTTTACGTTCCAGAATTCAAGGAAACAAAGGCAGACGGAATTACGAGAAAACCGACTATCAGAGCTAATAAATTACGAAGCGTATTCTGTCTGTCGTACATCAAATTTTACGTCAGATCTTCCAGCAGATTTACTGGCAATCCTTTGTCTGTGTTCAATTTCAGGATGTAAAACAGTGACCCGACAAGGCAGAGATTATAATTATTATTAGAAGGTGAATTCATCGTGCGGTACATTTGGTAAATGCCTGAGAACCATAGCACGAGTTGATCCAAGCCTTGTAATTGAAATTGGGTAGACTGAACTATTTGGGAGCCGTTAACGGTTGTGCTAGCTACAAGTCATAAATCATCGTGACATAGGGGTTGAGATTAATGGCTTTGTTCAGACTATTGATCACACCAGATAATGCGCTCTTTCCCAGAAACACTAAGATCCGTTCTGTATAGTTGCAGTGTAAACTACAGGTGGGCTCTGTGGGTGCTGAACAAACAAAAAATGTACCTGAGCAGGCGTCTGCAATAGGGATTGGCTAGCCACCATAGTAGACATGTATACTCGGATATGACTGGCCAGCCATTAATAATAATAATAATAATTATTATTATTATTATTATTATTATTTCTATTGATTGCTGGTGTATTCTCATTTTCCCTGGTCCCAACCTGAAACCTTTTATTTTATTTACAATGACAAGGCTCGATGGCCACTCAAGGTAGGGGGTTACAGAGTAAGAGGCACAGTTTATACGGATATGTGTAGAAGATAATGGTTATCCCTAGACTTGAACAGGTAAAGATTATTGTGATCGGGGATGCATCCACTTGGGATTCAGTTACACAAGGCAATGGTACGTGAGAAGAAACTGCTCGATTGGAACTTACTTCCCACCAACAGAATACGAAGGGAGTGAGGGTGGTTCGCTACAATGTGCGTGGCACATTGGGTCTTAGCCTTGAAGGCTAGGACTGGTGCAGAAATGTCATCATAACATATTCTACTGCACATTTGTGTAAAAAAGAAAACATACATATTGGCCCCGATCTGGCATCTCGTCTGCAGTCGCTCTCACAGACGTGCCGTCGCCTCTCTCTATTTTTTTTTACAAATACTTTCATGGTAATTGCTCCAAGGAGCTGCTTTCGCTGGTTCCCAGACTTCGCGAATTCAAGCGCCCTACGAGGCTGGCATCCCGCTCTCACCATTTCACTGCTGAAACTGTTAAATGTAGCCGCCTCTTCTACTCCAATACCTTCATATCTCGCACCTCTCGCCTGTGGAACACCCTTCCCTACTCCTGTTTCCCTGATAACTTTAATCTCCAACTATTCAAATGTAATGTCAATCGACATCTCCAGTTTCCTTGATCTATCCACTATCCTTCTCCTCATCCTTTCCTCTATCACTCATACGCTCCAAATCCTCTATAAACTCTTGCGTGCTAGTGGCTTCCCGCCTTGCTAGGGGTAAAATGCTTAAAAAAAAATGCTTTGTAGGATGTGATTTGTATTTATGTGAACATTTTTTGAACTGCTATGGATCCCAACAGTGAGTCTATCAAAACATTTTCCAATCAAACCCCAAACCACAACTATAACAGGATTTATCTCTTAGAAACTATAATTAAGGTCCACTGTTTGTTCAATACCAACAGAGCCCACCTGCATAGTTGCAGTGTAAACTACAGGTGGGCTCTGTTGGTATTGAACAAACACAAATGTGCCTGAGCTGGCGTCTGCAATAGCGATTTGCTTGCTGACAGGTATACCCGGATACATGCAGCCAGCCATTAATAATAAGAAGCATGCGCCATTTTTCTTTTTAATTTCTACTCCTAGATCTTTGTATTTTAACTGTTTTTTGTGTGGGGGGTCTATTATTATTATTATTATTGTTGTTCTTGTTCTTGTTGTTCTTGTTGTTACTATTATTACTGTCATTATCATTCTCTCGAATCAACTTTCCAAAAGGCGACCGAGCGAATGATTCAATATAACTTTTCTACTTCCTGTCAACCCGAGTAGACACAAAACCTAATACCAACAACAAAAAGGCGTCTTCATATGGAAGAGGGTACTTGTGTGTCAAAGGGCAGGCAATTAGAAAAGAATTTAAGAATCACTGCTTTAAACAGTGTATGATCACGAGAACTTCAATACATTTCCCGTACAAACAGGGTCGGTATCTAGATGGGTGACAGTTTGGGAATACCAGGTGCTGAAAACTTGGATATGCAGGTGGTGTAATTGATAATGGCACGGAATTTTTAATCGTTAGATTCAATTACGTGAATAAAAAACTTGGAATGGCTATGACTCCACCTCTTCTCGCTCCAGCTATGAGTTAATTAATAAGACTTGTATCACTAAACTATCATTTTCTAAAACAAAAAAAAACATTCATACAATATGAAAATATTTTCAGGCTTTAAATAAACAACAAAAGTTCAATAAGCCTTGGGATACGAATCAATCAAACCAACCATCTGCTGAATTAAAATCACGAATTGCTTTAAAATGGTGATGCCGCAAAAAGCAAGCGAATTCTGTTTAAAAGAAAATTTCTTATATCCCCCAGCTGGCTTTTGCTGCAAGACATAGCAGTCAGGCATGCGATATATCTCAACTCTCACTTGTTTTAGCTACGTGAAGTATTTTCATATATTTCACTTCGCCTCACATGGAACATAGCGCTTATCAAATTGTTCTAGTTCAAATAATGTAACAGTGCGCGAAGCTGCGTTAGAGCGAGGATAAAACTGTCATATTAAAGTGTGTGTATGAATAAAATGATTTTCTATCAACAATTATTTGCAAACATATTCAAAGAGTGGGCACCCCGACGTGGTGTAATTGTTAGCAAGCTTAAATTGAGTAGTGAGTTCGATTATGCTTTCAGCTTTCTGTCATATCTCAAACGAAGAGAAGCTTCCGGTGGAGAATTGGCTTCGGATTCAAATGTCAAGATCGATATTAAATGCATAATCCAATAAGTTTAAAAGTTTCCTTATTTTATTTTATTTTTGCTTTAACAATTTTTGGGAACAAGCCATTTTTGCACCTTGGTTCTCTTTTCTGTGCCGTGTCCCCGCAGGACGTAGACGGTCACGTCTCCCCACATCTTCTTGTCCTTTGTAGCTCTTAAAAAATTTTGTCATTTCTCCTAAACCCTGTTTTGCCATCCATTTACTCAAACTCGTCAAGTATGTTATGCGTTTTTTTCTGTGAACCTCTTGCCCCCAATCTGTCCTGTGAGTATTAGATTTTCCAAGCCCTCCTTCTTCATTTAGGTGCTGCAGAAATTTCAACTGTCTCTTCCTAATGTCAAGTATAAGTTCCTTTTTTGTTTCCCTTTTCTCTAAAAACTCGTAATTGCTCACATGCTTGGACCATGGTATCCTCAGTATTCTTATACAGAACCACACTTCTGCTGCTTTGAGTCTCTTCCTCATCTTTAAGGAGATTATACGGGAGGATAGATACCACGTATCAGTTCAGTACTCTTTTCTTTGTTTCTAACGAAGTTTTTATATCTCTTAATACTGCGCTTAACATTTCTAATGCCTCTTTGGCTAATCCAATGTTTTTGGATTTCAACGTCACACTTTTCGTCCTCCGTTAGAACACTTCCCAGATATTGAAATTTTTTCTGCTTATTTGATTTTGGTATCTCCCCGCATTCTGTTTTCTTGCAGTTTAGACCTTTCTTCCTGAATTCCTTCAATGCCTTCTGTAGAAGCTTTTGTAGTTTTCTTTCCGTGTTTGCAATCAACACTGTGTCATTTGCATATCTTGTTGTTAAGATTGTGGCCGCCAATAATGAATCCTGGTAGGATTTTTTATTTCTTATTGAAGATTTGTTTGTATTTAGGAGAAATGAAATCGTTGTCTGAACCCATTAGTAATTTGTGATTAGTTTCTTGTTTAGTTTCGAGTTTATCCATACCATTAAAATGATTTAATATATATAAAGAAAGTTCCAATAACTTGGACCGATTTTAAATGTGAATTAAGTTTAAGCGTCTAATGATTTTTTTCTTTCAGATTTAACAACTTAAGTCTTTGGAAATTTCAACCATGGAAAGATTAACAATCAAACAACGTGTTAAAGTAATCGAAGCCTATTACGAAAATGGACGTTCAAACAGAAATGCAATGAGATGTTCCAAGGTCGCATCATCTCTCGAAACAGCGAAGTTAATTGGCCATCATGATCGTGCGACTTGACGCCTTTAGATTTCTTCTTTTGGGGTCATCTCAAAAGTAAGGCCTATGCGAACAATTCAACATCTGAAAGATGAGATAATAAAGCATATTGATGAGATCAAGGAGTAGCTATGCAGAGATGTCATCACAAAATTTGACCATCGAGTGGAGGTATGCCGCCGATGCCTTGACGGATATTTGGGCGATATTATTTTTCACACATAATTGCCATGACTTAAAGAACCTGAACCAATAGAGAAATAAATAAATTTTCACCAATAACACTGATTCATTTACTGCTGACTTTGAACAATTTTAATGAAACACCCTATATATATATATATATATATATATATATATATATATATATATAAAAAAGGCTTAAACACTAATATTCCATGGTCATAATTTATTTCACTGGAATCGTAAATACGATCCAATTCATCAGACCTACAAATTCAAAAAGAAAACAGAAAAAACAACTCCGGAAATAAAAACAGAATTTAGAGAGAGTGTAAGTATGAGGGTGTGGGTATGCACCTATGTATATATATTTATATATTTTGCATATGTATGTGTGTATGTGTATATTTACCACTAATATTATATATATATATATATATATATATATATATATACAGACAGCAGACAGAGAGAGAGAGAGATTAATTATTATTGCTATACTCTGCTCTTTCACACAACTGGTCTCGAAAACCGAAGTCAAAATTTATAAATAAACATCTTGTAAAAATCCACCAATACTATAGCAAAGAAACTACCACCCGGTGTCGCCAGTGCAAGGAAGCTGGAATATTACTGACATACAAATAGATACATAAAAAAAGTAATTAAACACATAGATTCATTGATTTATTTGGACTTTTGTTCTCTTCTTCGTTGTTATTTGTATGTAGACACAAAGTTTCGGCAATGATCGGACTTCTTCACATGTCTGAGCTTCATATATTACGCTGTCTGTCCCAGGGAATATCTCTTGTTGATTAATTCTGCTACATTTTTTTTTTGTTGTACAAGAGTATAGAAAAATAAATGGAAGACCATTACTAAGTACTTTCGACAATTTCAATTTGTTATCTTCAGTGTCTTTCATCTGATAGCAACTCGAATATAAGGATCTTATTATTCAACGAACTGATAGTAATTTAATGTCTCATTAAGTCTTGTTAGCAAAGTGATTTCGTCATTAATCACATTGACATTGCTATTTAATTCTTTGTATAAATTGTTTCTTTATGATATAATATATATATATATGTGTGTGTGTGTGTGTGTGTGTGTGTGTGTGTGTGTGTGTGTGCATATTAGATATATCATATACACTTCAAAATACCGTTGCCTATGGGGAATTATATTTTATTCAATATGGGCTGTTTATTTTGTATAATAATAGCCTCATGGTTTTAAGTTCTTCCTTGCATTTGGGTGCTGTAGACTATTTTGATGTTATTCACTAATTTTCGTCTTATATTGATAGCTGTATTTTGGTCCTTTGTGATGTGTACACAAGTTGCACTGAGTCTTGACAGGTGACAGGTGACAGATGACATAAACATGAACTTCGGATTGTTTATCCACAATTTTGATCCCATTATACAACACCTTATTCGACAATTGGAAAAATAGAATAAAAAATTAAACAGACATACCTTGTCGGTACTTTTTAATCAAACTTCTTTGGATGAATACCAAGCGACCATTAGACCATAGGCTAATATTTATATAAACAAGCCATCCATCCCCCAATATTGAGCATTCTTCTCCCATTAATGTACCAACTTTTAAACTAGATAGAGAGTCCATGTCAAAGTTTTTCAAATTGTCTCATATGTTTAATATATATCAGGTCATCCTAAAAGTTCTGTCCGAATTTTAATTTTTTGTTAAAATGAACGAAATTTAAAGAGTATTTTATAATGTCTAATGGAGCTGAACATTATTTTTATGTTTAGATGCATTTAAACTGATAAAATTTTATTTCAGAGAACAATAAAATTACATTTTGTTTGATTAACATGGAAGTACCCAAGAATCATTTGAGGCACATAATGCTTTATGAGTTCAATAAAGGAAAATCAGCAGCCGAAGCGGCTAGAAACATTCACTCAGTTTATGGAGAGGAATGTGTGAATGAAAGAACTTGCAGAAGATGGTTTGCAAAATTCAGAGGTGGAGATTTCACACTTGAAGATGAAGATCGAACCGGACGCCCAGTTTAGTTTGATGAAAAGCTTCTTGAAGCATCCCTTGAAGAAAATCCTGCTTTATCAGTTGAGGAATTGGCAGTGATTCTCAGTTCAAACCATACAACTGTTCATCGTTATCTTCAACAACTTGGAAAAGTTCCTAAACTTGGAAAATGGGTGCCTCATGAATTGTCTGAAAACAGCCTCAAATCCCGAGTTGACATCTGCTCTTCTCTCCATTCTCGCCAACTTGTTTCAACTTTTTTGGATAGACTTGTGACTGGCGACGAAAAATGGATCTTTTATCGAAATGTTAAGCGTCGTAGACAGTGGCTTGGTAAAAGGGAAGGACCCCAGCCACAGCCGAGAAGGGAACTTCATGTGCAAACGGTTCTTCGGTCAATGTGGTGCGATCGCCAAGGAATAATCCACTTTGAATTCTTACCACGTAATGCAACAATTAATGCTCAAATATACTGTCAGCAATTAGAGCGTTTGAACCAAACTTTGAGGATAAAAGACCTGCTCTAGTGAATCGAAAAGAGGTGATGTTTCATCAGGACAATGCGCGACCCCACACAGCAAAAATCACGTCACAAAAGATCGAAGAACATGGTTGGGAGAAAATTACTCATCCACCTTATTCTCCCAATCTTACTCCTTCAGACTACCATTTTTTTCGTAGCTTACAGAATCATTTGGAAGAAACAGCTTTTGTAACACAGGAAGAGGTTAAAACTGACATTTGTGAGTTCTTCGAATCGAAGCCAAATGAATTTTACAGTAATGGAATTAGTAAGCTTATTAATAGATGGAAGGAAGTCATAGATAATCAGGGAAAATACATTATTAATTGAATTTGTAATTAAATGTAACATTTAGTCACTTGTTTTCTTTATGCAAAATTCGGACAGAACTTATGGTATGACCTGATATATATATATATATATATATATATATATATATATATATATATATATGTAAAGGGTTCAATAGTATATTTCCGCTTTTTTTTGGCCTACTTGTGTTGATGCTTTCGATGACTTTTAAGACCAACTTTTGAGCCACACAACATTCTATATATATTCGATAAGGAACAGCACTTTTTACCGCCAAACTTATTACAACAAACAATCACTTGAGAAGTACGAAATTTATATTGCCAAAATTTGAAAAATACAAACTTTTTCAATAAAATAAAATCTCAGTTTTTTGCCGACGCATATCGTCTTCCGACTTTTTCAAGGCTAAAATGAAATCGAAATTTTGTAATGTAACTATAACAACAAAAACATTTCGATTTCATTTTTGCCCGGAAAAGGTAGGAAGACGAAACGCGTCGGCAAAAAAACTTTATGATTTTTTTTCGATTTTCATCTTATACCAAATTGTTTTGTCCACAGAATTGACCTGGGAATTTAACTGTATTGTCAACATGGAAAAATTTACATTAACCAGAAAGAGGCCTAGACAGAAGCGTCTATCTTTTTATATTTGGATTTTGTAATGTAAGTATAACAACAAAAACATTTCGATTTCATGTTTGCCTTGAAAAAGTCGGAAGACGAAACGCGTCGGCAGAAAATTAAGATTTTCTTCCATTTGTCAGCTTATACCATATATACACAGATAGATAGATAGATAGATAGATAGATAGATAGATGAACTGGTCTTTTCGAATTATGTGGATTCAGCAGCATATTTCACCCATTATGTCCTATTTGTATTTGTTCCTTCAATGAGTCCAGCCCGAGGCCCTGACAGCATTCTACATAGAGGAAAAGGAACAGCACCCCTTGTGAAGGCTGCAGGAATGTTAGCGTGGTGTTCAGTGTTCTGCCTTATAATATTAAGAGATGTCCAATGTATGCCTTCTCAAATATTGTCATACCTCTTCTGCACCGATTCCTCCACTTGACACGATCAGAAGTTTTTTTTTTCCTTCCAGGACGAAAGTTGTATGTAAATAGAAATTAGGTTTCGCTTAAGTTCGTCGTTGTAGCTCACTTCCTGTTGCCAATATTTGATCGACGAAACATACCAACAAAATATTGTTTGGGAAAAAAAAAAAATATATATATATATATATAGTACAAGTTATAAATCCGTTGGTGTATAATCCAAGTGGATCCTAGTAATAGAAAATATTAAAATTGATCCACAAACAGAGAATATCAATAGTAATACACAACAAAATCCAAAATTAGTTCATATGGGGGAGATAGATCCATTTCAACCGACGAAAACTACGTCAGTTATACTCAACTGCAGTGTATAGACTCGGTTGAAATATAAGGTAATTTTGGATTTTCTTGTGTAATCTCTATCTATAAAAGGCAGGATGTGTGTGTGTATGTGTGTGTGTGTGTGTGTGTGTATGTGTGTGTGTGTGTGTGTAACGAATGCACGGCCGCAATTTTCGAAGGATTTGCACCAAAATTTACATGCACATGCTCCAAGTTAGTGGGAAGGCCAAGAGCGACTTTGCATTTCCCAACTCATGCTTTTTTTTCATGCTTCTACGGCAGTTTTCATGTAGTTTGCGGACATTTTCTATTGGCCAGCGTGAGAGCCAACAGCTGACTGACACGACTGTTAACTAGCATGCTAGCATGCAAAATAAATCGAAAGCTGCATTCATCACAAGTGGCAAAAATTTAAATCTGCATGGCACTTTACTCCAATTGGCTCATTCGCTTGCTTAAACTCAACGTTGATTCTGATTCCGCAGAACTGGGTTGGGTGTGAAAAAGTATTTGCTGTTAACATTCTTTTTTCCTTCGCTTTTTCCAGTTACGAGTCCTTTTTTAAAGCTGATCGTTTTGTGTTCATTTTGTTTAGTTCTTTTTTCGTAACAGATTTAATGTTTAGTATAGAGCTTAGAAAAATTTCGCAGTGTGAGATAGGCAAGAAGTAAGGCATGTAGCAACATCAAAACGGCAAAGGGCACTCCTTTATCGGCAAGGAAGGGCAAAAATATTTTAAGTCAAGTGATAGCAATTGCTGCATGTGTCGTACGATTTTTGAATCAAGCACGGGCAACGCTGCTAGTACTATATATATATATATATATATATATATATATATATATATATATATATAGGGTGATTTTTAATAAGCCGATATATATATGTATATATATATATATATATATATATATATGAACATAAACCCCGTATAATATATGGACTGGTGCCAACATTGCGTTAACCAGATAGTTTTAATAAAATTTAAATTGTGTAACGGTCAGTCTCTACTCAATACGTGAACATTACGTTATGCATGAAACTCCGAGTCGTGTTGCCGGTGAGGAATAATATATATATTTATTAGTATAAACGTAATAGCTCTGATATATTAAATCGAGCACTATTTTATTAACACCAGCAATTAATGTGCAATATCTTATATTCATTTATACACACACACGTCTGTGTCATCCACAGACAAACTGTTTCGCTGTATCACAGCTCATCAGTGTGGCTAGACATCCGACTGCCTCAAGCCAGGATCGAAACCCAACCGATTTGGCATCAGCCAAAGATTTTTCCCCTGAGCTATCAGCTGCCAGTAGAGAGGAATTTTTACGTATTTATTTTAGAATAAACACACCAGTAACTCACAGTTCTCAATTCCTCAAACTTTATATTAGGCGACGCGTTTCCTCCTTTGATGGACTTTATCAAGGCAAATGTAAGGATTTTATTTTGAAAGAATTATTTATAAATAAATATAAAAATTTAGATTTTCTAAATTTCAAATTTAAGAATACACATAGATATACTTCAGTGTAATTAACAGTCAAGGTAAATTATGGAGGATTCTAAGTGATATAATTTTATGTCTAATAAAAGAATTAGGAGTTTCAACAGCATATTTCGCCCACAATTCCCTACACAGCCCGAGACACAGACAGCATTCTACGTATAGGAGATACAGAATTTAGATTTTGCATAAGTTTAGTCTTGTACATCAACTGAGGTCTTCCCATTTCCCTGGAAATATCATGCAGTTCGCTGTACATGAGGATTTTCGGTGTCGTTTCATCGTATGATATATAGGGTGCGATGTCGTCTAAATTACACAATGATGAAAATAGACATGACTGGGTTTTCTTGCTTGTGTGGCATGGTGTAGAGTCCTGTTTCCTGGCATAGGGTCTTCCAACAGCCACTGTATTGAGCTATGACAGTACTACCTCACTGGCTACGGACCTGATTCACTTGGAGGGGTCGTTTTCAATCGTGGCCTGGATCTCACCAATAAATTCTGGAGTTCTTTTCTTATCAGAACGATCAGACGGAGCGTCTACTCAAATACGAGTATATATATATATATATATATATATATATATATATATATATATATATATATATATATTTATTTATATTTTATATAATATATATTTGTTTATATTTATATATATTTCTTTATATTTAGATCTGTCGGATTAATAAATAAAAAAATTCTTTTACTTTTATATATATATATATATATATATATATATATATATATTTCTTTATATTTATATATAATATATATTTCTTTATATTTATATATCATATACATATTTCTTTATATTTAGATCTGTCGGATTAATAAATAAAAAAATTCTTTTACTTTATATATATATATATATATATATATATTTATTTCTTTATATTTATATAAAATATATATTTCTTTATATTTATATGATATGTATATTTTTTATATTTATATCTGTCGGATTAATAAATAAAAAATTCTTTTAATTTATTTTTATATATATATATATATATATATATATATATTTCTTTATATTTATATATAATATATATTTCTTTTTATATTTATATATGATATATATATTTCTTTATATTTATATTTGTCGGATTAATAAATAAAAAATTCTTTTACTTTATATATATATATATATATATTTCTTTATATTTATATATGATATATATTTCTTTATATTTATATATAATATATATATTTCTTTATATTTATATATAATATATATATGTAGAGAGAGAGAGAAAGAGAGAGAGCGAGAAAGAGAAAGGGAGAGAGATGAAAGTGAAAGAGGGAGAGATGTAATTGCCTTAGATTAATAGCAGGCCAATGCTGTGTCCTAATCTCTAGGGTAATCAGTTTGATGCTGCGTCGTTTAAAATGGCCTTTTAGAAGACTAAAATGAGAGTAATATACAGCTTTCATAAAACAAAATAAAAAAAGGAAATGAAATTCGGTAAATTCAGTTCCTTTCATATTTTTGGCAAAATCTTCCTGCAATATCTGAAAACTATTTTTATTTTACATCTTTGGGTCGAAGTTCAAAATGTCAAGGTAACACAGATTTCAGAGGATACTTTTAATCACACCTTTAGGTTACATGGTGCTTATCTATGGAACTATCTGTCGCTCGTTTCTCCTGCCTCTCTTCCCTTTGCTCATACACACAAACATACACATTCACACACAGGTGCGCGCGTACACGCAAACAAAATGCCACCCATTCAACGAGCCATAAAAGCGTGTATATTTTGGAACCTTAAATACAGTTAGATGCATTCCATTCTTTCTCCAAATCATGGCTGAATATATGTATGTACGCATGCGCATCTTTGTCTTTTAGTGCTGGAATTCAAACTTTGAGTGCATTGTAGATTTAACATGATTTAGGTCAATTCCAATAGGTTAGTGTTTGGGAGTTTTTCGTGTGTGTGTGTGTGTGTGTGTGTGTGTGTGTGTGTGAGACAGAGGGAGAGAGACAGAATGGTGTGTGCTTAAACTCTTTTATTTTCTTGAGAGGTTCTTATAAGCCAATTCCTTTTGGTATAATTCTAATCTCTAAGCAAATCGAACCGATCTCTTGGACTGTAAATCCTTGTTATTCTACAACTTTTCAAAGAAAATTACTCCTAAAGAGTATTAAAAATCTGCCTTAAAGAATACTCCGATCATTAGTGAGTAGTTTTGCGGATGATACAACAGTTTACACAGGTGGACTTCCAACATCTGGAAGACTAGAACCTCACAGCTCATCATTCCTCTGGTATTTTCGGGGGTCGGCGAATATCAAATAATTCTAAACCCAAGACCCCGGGGAGGGAGTCCGTCCCCAGGCAGTACATCTCCTTCCGGGGGTGGCTGGGTTTATCTTTGAAGAATCTCCAAAAAGGGAAATTCCGAAAGGTCTTGGGCAATTTTTCCACAGTATTGTCGGTAAACCCACTCTAAACTTCAACCTTGTGTCACATGCGGTAACGACGTGGACGCGCGCTGAAAAAAAAATACAATCTCTCCTCTGACCTAGTCCAGTTGGCTCAATAGGGAAGTATTGTTCAATACCAAATTAATAACTTTCCACCACCACCCAGCAGACCCTGAAATTTTACCTATCAGGATAGATGTGTCTTCTTTCAAGGAGGTTCCTCGCTTTGAACATCTAATGGGGACTGAAGCTCTCCCCAAATCTTAAGCGGAACTCCGACCAGTTGCTAAAGATGCTCGGAAAATGGTCGGTTCATTGTAACGTTCCAATAAGTATCTGTTATACTTTATCTTTGTAAGAGGCAAACCAAACGGAAAATGGAATATTTCTGCCATATCTGCTCAGTTCTTCCTTGCCAGGCTTGATATGGCCCAAAAGCCTTCTACGCGGACTTGTGGGTGTTTAATTATTTTCTTTTTTACAAGCCCTTTCCCACAGATGAAATGTCGCGAGCCTCTCGTTGCTCTATGGCCTGACAGGCTATATTCCTTAGTCCCACCAGCCCCGACCTTTAAGACTGGGACCCGTCTAAGCCACGTACGCAAGTGGGTATCACCTCCATTTCTTTTAGTAAGGGGTAAGTTCTATTTGGTTAGCGTCTTCCCAAGAACTGCTGCTTCGTAAAACGGATTCCCGACGGCATGTGTTGCGGTCACTAGAATCTTGACCGCTTTGTCTAGAGTTAAATGTTATCTTTCCTACATAACCTCGCGAATTTTACTTCTTGCCTTTCTTTTTGCCTTTTTTTACTCTCATACAATAGCACACAGTAACCCTCTACCTTGAGAGGCTCTTCTATTAGGTGAACATTTGTATAAAAAAGAGCCATTTTGTTTCGAACAGTCAGGTGAAATGGCGTACCTAAGCTATGACACGTGTTCTGGGTGTCCTGAGTACTACTTAAAGGAGACATCATTGTATGGTCAAACGAGCTATCCTCGAATAGGTTAGCGTCTTTGCCAATCTTCAAGAGGACACACGGAATACAACCCGACGCTATCAGTGATTTACTGATTGATTGATTTGTTTTTTTTTACGGATTATCAACCCTTTTACAGATTATTTAAAGTCAGAAAGTACTTTTTAGAGTGTAAGAACTTTTGGATATAATACTGATTTACTGATGCAAAATCAAAAATAGTTAACCCATAGCTAGGGGAGACAAGAGTTGAATTCATACCTTTCTTAAGTGAATATAATGAACCCGGCTGGAACTGGAACTCAACTCTACAATTCCCAATTCTGTGTCGTTATCGATTACACCACTCGTATATTCAAGCTCATAGCAGCTGATATTCTCTAGCGGTTACGAACCTAAGTACTGACCAGGCTCGACTTTGCTTAACTTCGGTGATCGTACAAGAACTGGTTTTTCAGCGTGATAGGACCGTAATCTTACACCACCAGTGAGAGATCATTCCACAAGTTTGTTCGTATGTTAAAGTGTCACTAGATCAAGGGGGCCTTCGTGATCCTGTACCGAGAGCATTGTTGTCAGTTTGATATCTCACGAAGTTCTCAATGAATTTCTTATCACATAGGCTAGGGAACAATTTTGCGACATATCTACAATTTTCCCTTTTCGATTGATAGATTAAGCAATTCATGCCGCCAGAACTTTGGAAACGGCATGTGTACTGCTTGGCATTCACGCCGGAAGCTCCAATACGAACATTTCAGAGTGTTTTGATGCCAATCTGAGGACAATGAAGAGGATACAGAGAGAGTTGGATGAGTCTAATGGTGATTACGAAGGTACGGAAGCTCGAAAAACACATTCTGATTTGTTGGTGAGGGCCCCACACTCAACACGGAGGCCTGCATCAAGTGTCTTGCGGAGGTAGTGTTGCCCTAGATCAAAAGGGTTGCTGCTGGAAGACTTTATGTCTGGCAACAAGATTCTGCACCATGACACACAAGCAGGAGAACCCAGTCATGCCTATCAGACAATTTCTGCGACCACATCACCCCTTACATCTGGCCATCTAACTTCCCTAACTGCAACCTCTTTGATTATTATGTGTGGGGCGCAGATGAGCGAGAGACCAACAAAACTCCTTGTGAGCAGCAAAGATGAACTGAAGGCAAGGGTTGTAGCAGCATTCACCAACGTAAACAAGGAGACCGTCCAGAAGAGATGAAGCAGATTCCGAAATAATCTGGAGGCTCAGGTTGAAGCCAGTGGCGATTTTATTGAATAAGTCTACTTTTTAGTATTTCAAGATATTTTTGTGTAATTTTGGTAAATATATCTGTTAAAATGAGAAGTCAATGTTATTTTCATTTTTGCATAATTTAGACGACAATTTATCTATCGCACCCTGTATATGGCATGCATATATATATATATATATATATATATATATATATGTGTGTTTGTGTGTGTGTGTGTGTGTGTGTGTGTGTGTGTGTGTAGATTATTTTCAGATAGAGTGTATCTGTAAAGGATTAGAAGGAATAAAAGAGAGAAGACGAAAATACGTGCAAAAAATATATCCCACATAGCCTTGATAAAGTCCCTCAGAGGACGAAACGCATTGGATAAGAATTAGTTTTACGTCTTTTCTCTTTTTATTCATATATATATATATATATATATATATATATATATAATTCTCAAAATGTCTGTGTATGTATGTGTGTTATCGGATGTTGTTTATGCATTGCCACAGTTTTCATACGATTTCGATGGATTTTTTTTTTTTTTTTTTTTTTTGATAGATAATTGTTCAGTGCCGGTTTCGAGTCCAAATTGGCTGGAAAAAGTACCACCTTGAAGGTGAAAAACTGAAAAAAACTGATTTTTTACACGCAAAAATCAAAAGCAAAACATAATGTCTGTAAAAAACAGCGTACAATCAAGTTAGAGAGTTGAAATCCAACGCAAAAGATTATTAGGATTCTAGAAAAAACTTAATATTACAAATAAAAATTATCGTATATTATTATTATTACGTCCATGGAAGAGGCTTCTTCCCTGCAAGATTGAGAATGCAAAAATGGCCCTTTTTCAGCCCCCCCCCAATTCAAATTGTTAAAACATATTTGGGGGTGTGTTTCATTTGCACCCAATTGTTGTTTTTCGGGTGGGCTTTCTTCAAACTTAAACTGCTCCGGCAAAATTCCCAGTAATGAAACACCCGATTGAAGACGGGTTATACTGCTAGTATATATATATATATATATATATATATATATATATATAATTATTAATTTAAAAATATGATTCCAAATCGCGACATAAGAAGTCTCATGTTTCAAAACAAGAGCCGAAAACTTCAATATAATTATTTGAATTAAATTGAGTGAAAGTAAGCTCTGTTCCATCTTCAAGCGAAATTTTTTTTTGGAATAACGTATTTCTGAAATTTACGTGTTTTAATAATTCAGTTATTGAACAGAGCTTACTTTCACTCAATTTAATTCAAATAATTATATTGAAGTATTCGGCTCTTGTTTTGAAACATGAGACTTCTTATGTCGCGATTTGGAATCATATTTTTAAATTAATAATTATATTTATGCTCTACTTTTGTATCGAGCACTATTTTTTAAAATAATAACTAAAATACTAAGGGACTTTGGATTATTTACCTAACCAGTTCCTTCGTATTTTCTATATATTTTCACATATTATATATATATATATATATATATATATATATATATATATATATATATATATATATATAATTCTTTTTTATATATATATTATATGTATATAACTTTTTTTTTAGAGATTCCAAATATTATGAAGAGGTTGCCGGGAATTGGTAGCTTTACCTGTACGAGTTGCGAGTCTTGATGAGTGGCCAGCAATAAACACATAAATGTCCCCATCAAACGTACGTTTTACAAATCGACAAATGCGAAATATATTTTTTTCAAAATGTCTGTCCAAAATAAATGTTATTTACGATGACTAATTTTTCTCTTAACCGAACAAATAAGTGTTTAAAAATTGCAAAAAGCCAAAATGAAAAACTAAAATATAAGAATTTTTTTTTCTAAAAATCTATCTTCCCTTTTCCGGATTGGAAGGAGCAGATGTGGAATAAAACACATGAAATCCCCAGTTTGAAGCTGAGTGCGAAAAAAAAAAAAACAATCTTCCAAAAATGGGAGGAGGAAGGTGGAGATTTCTGATCGAGTTGTTTGTCAGTCTGAAAAAAAAAAGTGCCTCAGAGAAAAGCGATTTAACGAATAAACAGGCTCGTATTGATTAATGCAGACGATAACATGCAATCTTACATAATTAGTCACGCAAATCATACAAGTTGGATTTAAACCTTGAAAAGAACGCTTTCTTTTCCTCAAAAGAAAGGACTCACTTCAATGTACAGGAATTTTAATAGTAACAAATAATAATAAAATATACTTACTATGAACTTATTTACCCCGAGTTCAATGTGAAAAAGTAGACTGATAACCAAGTGGCTAGATGGTGATGTTGGTGTTCTTTCCTCTAAATAGTGAATTCTCTTGCAATTATTTACTAATGTCCGATAGATAAGATTATACTGTGATAGTGAAAACTTCAATGGAAAATCGATGGTGATAGTTGGAAGAGGCTCATTAACACTGTTAACTCTCCGGTGCAGGCCATTGAATCTCTTCGATGACGCGTTATTACCAATTTTTGAACAGCAGTTTATTTATCTTAATTCTGTTGTTTATAACAAGTCTCAGATTGTTTTTCTACGATCCTTATCAATAATAAGATTCCAGTGAAATTTGAACTTCACATCAGTCATCTTGGAAGGATTCCTGTTGGTTAACTTTCGTGGCCTAATATTTAAGGCGATGTCGCGGTAAAACAGTCGCCCAAAGATAAAATCCCACCGGAAGTTTATACTTTCATTCCGATTTGTAACGTTAATTTAAGGATTGATGGCAAAGTGGTTGGAATATTAACCTCTCGACCATCAGACCTGTTCGAATCTCACCACGGTCGATTTGTTAAGTGTGTGACTTAATAATTTCATGGTTGAGAAACAATCACAGTATAGGGCAACCATTGGGAAATAGAAGCTCTCGATGACTGTGCTAACACGAAGTCACACTAGTCGTTGTGACTAAGTGTTGAAGCGTACTGACCTGGTTCAACTTAATCACTCCAGATTGTATGCTCTCTCTCCCAGAAACTGTAACTAAGGTATGTTCAGCAAAGTTGCAGTGTAAACCAAATATTGCATGTGTCTGATCAGGTGTCTGCAACAAGGATGACCTAGCCAGCCTAGAATAGATGTGAATTCGGAAAAGCAAAAACTAACAATCTGAAAGTTCCTTTAAAAAGCAAAAGATGAAAGAAAGTTTAGTAAAACATTAATAATAATACAAACACCTCATCAAAAAAAGTTGCTTACTTAACGATCGTAGAATAACGATTTGGGGAAAAGAGACCACTCTGAACTATGATTTGTGTTTTTATGTCGATGCAAATCGAGAGTTAAATCATCTGTCCAAACGCAAATCTCTCTTGTGTTCGTAGATACGGGTTTTTATATTTCGTGATGTTTCCCCGATATCTATCTAGATGCGAGCTTTTAGATCACACGATACAAAAGCCCGCATCTACGAGAGACTTGGATTTGGAAAAACAATCTAACTCTCTCGTTTTACATCGAAACGATGCTAGACATAACTTTGATTTCATTAATGCCACCTTAATTAAAAAAGAACATAATTCTTTAAGAAAATACATTGAAAACATAGTAATAATATTATTACCAACGATAAACAGATGCCTAAAACATTACATTACATCGATATCTTTCTTTGAATTCATTCTCAAAGAATCTATCTAATACAAAGAATACGTGTTTAAAGAGATCAGCCATAAATTAGAATCATGTGACCCCGCTACGCTGGCTGACCGCACAAAGGTGAAGACATCAGAACTGCCACTAGACAGACATACATGCATACACAATTACGAGTACATATTACCATCCGATATCCACTAAAACATACAAGAATCTTCACTAACTTACATACATATAGAACTACCTACGGTTTTAATGCACCTATGAGAAGTGACCCAAAGAAAATTGACAATACCAGAATTTCTGTTTATTGTCTTTTTTTTTAATATCTGACGAAGCTTTAATAAAAGTGAAACATTGATATACGTTTTCTATTTGTTCTTTATGTTATATATATATATATATATATATATATATATATATATATATATATATATATATATATATATGGAAAAGGTTATAGTTGTTCCAACGAGAGGAAAATGTATATTTTAAAAAAGAGAGAAAGAGCAAACTTTTTTGGTTATAATGTGGTTTTGTTTTAGTATTTATATTATATTTTCGTATTTCTGCTACATGTGTTTCCGGTCTCGTGACCTTCTTCAAGCAAATAAAAGGAACAAAATTTTAAAAGGAATACATTTTCCTTATGTTCTTTTAATGCTTCATTGTTCGTTTTCTGTATTTGTTAGTGTGCCTTGAAATTCCTTTCTGAACTGCAAAAGTGAATTTCTGCCTAAATGTTAATAAAAACCATTAGGTTTGTTATGAGAGTTGTTGATGATAGACGTGTTGATGACAGATGGCTTCCTATCCCTGTGTGTGTGCGTGTTCCTGTTAGCCTGCATATGTATATTCCCCACCATATATACATACTGTCTTATAATAAGGAATCAGCATACGCATATATGTATATGTAAATACACATACACATATACATACATACCCCGCTCACACACAAATACACACTCTTTCTGAGTTCGTGTGTGGGCCCGTGAGTAATCTGTTTTTGCCAGTGTATGTATATACAATTTTGTTCTACATGGATACCTATTTGCGCGTGCGTACGTGTATGCATGTGTGCGGTTCGACCTGTGTATCTGGCCATCATGTGTGCATGTCGTGTGTCCATGTGTGTGGGGTTATGATTTGTTCAATGCTGGTTTAAATTTTTCTATGAAGTTTTTTCCCTGAATTTGTAGGAAAGAGTAGTTTTGTCTTCTTTGGTATATTTTCATAATTTTAAATTTGTCTTGGTTGCATTTGTAGATGTGTTACGATGCAAAGAGTTTTCTGTTGTTGGGTAATTTGATGTTGCTTTTGTGGAGGGCAACTCTGTTTTTAAGCGCCTATCTGATGCCTATATAAGACTTGAGTGCATAGATCACTTTTTGGGAGTTGCAGTTTAAATTTTTATTTATTGTCAATGTAGTTGTGGGGTTTTCAAAAGTGTAAGAGTTCCGTTCTATAATGACATCACAAACCCCATATCTTTTTTTCTGCATTTTGTGACCTCCTGTATATTGTGTTGGTTAAATTTGTATGAGGTTAATATATGTTTCAGATGATTAGATTGGCGTTTGCTTTTAATTATTTTGGTTGTTTTTAGTATATTTTTATTTTGTCATTCATGTTAAGTGAGTCAAGATTTCTTGTAATTTCTGTAAATAGTTCTGGATTGTTCTTAATGTATGTTGAGACATATGATAGGGTTTGTTCGACGTAACGGTTTTTGAGGATTTCGTAGTTGCCCTAGAGATTTTTTTTTCCGCTAGTGCAAAACCTTTGTTTCTTAGTGTTATGGAGAAGCCTCTTCTTTTTTTTTTTTTTATATATATATATATATATATATATATATATATATATATATATATATATATATATATTCCATTAAAGAGGACTGACAAGGTACTGCGATTAAGCTTTTTATTTAACTTTTCTTGTGTTCGTACAAGTGTTTCCTTTTCTGGGCACAAAGTGTATAAAAACTGTCTAAAAGCATATCCATGCGATTTCAGCTATTCTTTTAGCCATTATTAAGGACGATGTTTTTTTTGTTTTGTTTTGTTTTTGTTTTTTTGGGGTTTTTTTTGTATTTTTAACTGAATGTGTGCTTTTGGAGTGCAATTCTAAAGTTATAGAAATGTTTAATTTTCCAAACACGGTCAGTACATTGTGGCCGTGTTCATAGTTAATGTTATTGGGTGTTGGCTTTTCCTTTTTTATTATTAGTGCTTCCATTACTTTAAATCTTTTTTACATATCCATGAGGCTATTAGGCTTGTATTTTCTACTAGCATATTGCGTATGGAATTTGGTAGGTTTCCGTGTATGTTTAAATGAGTCCCCCGTCGTTTTTAACGAAACTTGTATAAGAGTGGGATTGCATATACACAGTGTATATATATATATATATATATATATATATATATATATGTGTGTGTGTGTGTGTGTGTGTGTGTGTGTGTGTGTGTTGGTACTTGGAAAATCTACAGTCCTTTCAATTTAAAACAAATATTAGGAGAGATGATGTAGCAGATCATAAGGGGGAGAGAAATGGGTTGGTGTTATTCTGGTTGCTATTCGGAAGTTCTCGTGCATGGAAAAATCAGGCGTCGAAAGAAAACCTATTCGTCCCTCTTATCACTTCTTCTTTTGTACCTATCTGCAAGCTTTTTTTTTTTTTTTTTTTTTTTGAGGCAGTGTTTATATCGCGTCTCTTTATTACCACCTGTCATTCTTAATTAAGCTCTTTCGTTTGACACTGAGGTTTGAAAACTCCACCCGTGGTGAACAGACGCCAATATCTCTCCGTCCTAACTGACTCTATATCCACATGACGACATATTCTTCTTCTTCTTCTTCTTCTTCTTCTTCTTCTTCTTCTTCTTCTTCTTCTTCTATGTGGGTTGTCCCCTTCAGGACGGGAGCGATCCAGGCTCTCCATAACTTCCTACCAGTATTATCTCTTAGCAATGCTTGTCTCTTCACTCTCCATCCCAAAAAATTCTTACAATCCAAAAATATTTTCTGGCTTTAAATAACCTGATAAGTCGTAGAAAACGAATCAATCATATTTTATTTATTATATTCTGTACCCGCATGACGACATATATTTTATGTGGGTTGCACCTTCAGGGCATGAGCGATCAAGTCTCTCCACAACTTCCTATCCGTATTATTTCTAAGCAATGTTTGTCTCTTTACTATCTATCCCAGTCCCTGTTCTGCCATCCATTTACACTATTTCATCATTTGTCGACCGAAATCGGGAGCATCGAGCCAATGCGAACGATCCATTCCTTTAGCTTTATAGTATATGCTACGACAGGGCGAAATGCAGTTTTGAGTTACTTTCTCCTAGACCGGTTGCCACTCAAGTTCTGCTATTTACCCATAGCTAGGGAGAAGAAGAGGATTCATACCTTTCCCAAGGGTATTAGCACGTAAGTGAATGTAATGGATCCAATTGGATTCCTCAATCCTAGCCGCTATCCATTACTCCACCGTGCCTCGTTAGATTACTTGTTGCCTTCAGTAGGTCATGTGAACGTTAAGTTCGCCAAATCCATTTTCTCCATGGTGTGTGGCAGAAATTCCAAGCGTGTCTTTCTGGTTTGAAGTGCAAGGGACCTTTTTTTTTCACATTTTCACTAAAACTTCCACGTTGCTCGCAAGTGTGTCATCTTCATTATCCTCTGCAGAACCGTATATCTATTGCCTCAAAACATCTCTTCATCTGTGATGAAAACTGTTCATCATTCACAGACATACAGTCACTTTCTCACAGACGCGCCGTCGCTTCCCTCTGTCTGTTCTACAAATACTTTCATGGAAATTGGTCCGAGGAGCTGCATTCGCTGGTTCCCAGATGTCATGAGTTCCAGCGCCTTACGAGGCTGGCATCCCGCTCTCACCCTTCACTGTCGAAACTTCTAAATGTAGCCGTCTCTTCTATTCTAATAGCTTCATGTCTCGCACCTCTCGCCTGTGGAACTCCCTTCCCTATTCCTGTTTCCCTGTGAGCTATAATCTCCAGCTATTCAAGTGTAATGTCAATCGACATCTCCAGTTGCCTTGATCTATCCACTACCCTCATCCTTTCTTCTATCACTCCTATCTGATCTTGCTCTAAATTTTCAGTAACCCCTTGCGTCCTAGTGGCTTCCCGCCTTGCTTGGGGTGAAATGCTTAAAAAAAAATATAGCATATAGGACAGTTGATATTACATAACAATACATCACTCTTTTCTTCGTTTTTAACGATTTTTTTCAGAATCAATCTTTTGCTATTGGAATGAGCCCTCGGAGTTCTATGTAACATTCTCCGTCGTCTGTTAAAACCTTTAATTTTCTGTACTTCAGTTAGTAGCTCTCGTCTTGTGATGTCTCTCTTGCCAATGATCGTACATTCCATCTTTTCACAATTGATAGTCCTTTCTTCTCGATTTCCCTGATTATCGAATTTTAAGGAAATTTTCAGGACTTATTCGCAAATGAATTAAATTATTTGTGAATTTGTTCTTTTAGAAAATCTTGCTAATTATTTTTTCTTACATCTGTTACCGTCACTTATTTAATTTTATGAGATTTAGAGAAATTAAAATTTCAGCCTCTTCTTATTTATATTAGTTAAAAGCAGGACTCCATGAGGAATTTAAATCAATTTGTTTTTGTCAATCGACACTGGATCGTAAAATAAAAAAATGCAATAAAACTATGACATTATTTAATTACAAAAGCTTTTAATTGATTTTATGAATAAGATATATTAAGGACATAATTGCCTTAAAAAAAGAATCCTTTCGTTGAATAATGAATTCTTAAAAGGATTTGTTAATTTTTTTAATTTTAATTAAAAAAAATGGAATTCTGCATTAATTACAGCCTTTTAGATGATATTCTTAAGTAAAAACTATATTTACTAATCTTAAATTGAAAAGCTTAATACAAATCATCAAACACTAATATTTTTAGAAAAATTTTGATTTTTTTTTTTTGTATATAAACGTGCCGATTTTTTAAGTACGAACAAACATACAAACATTATCAGAAAATAAGAGCGATAACTATAGTAAATTTAAAGTTGACATTTCTAAAATTCAATAAAACATTACATTACGGGGAATATTTTCCTAATTTTTTAAGATTACTGAGTACTTAAAAATATGTATTAAAAAAAGGCGTTCCGTCATTTTTTTCAATTATGTTTTACAGATAAATTCTCCAGAGAACAACATTCGACTTATCATCACGCTGTCAACACATCAAGAGAGATTAAAAATGTATTTCTGAAATATTTTAAACTTAAAGTAAATAATATTTGTTTCAAATCGGATTGATTATACTTTAAATCAGCTAATATTCCTCAAATAACGTTTCAAAAAAGTATATTTTCTTTTTGGAAGATTTTTAATAAAGAGAATTACATTGCGATGAGATACGACTAAAAAATGGCGCTAAAAGAGCTATTTTAGCAAAAGAAAAAAGTTCCTTCCAGTCAATTTAATTTGAAACCGTAGTTATTGCATTTTTGTGGAGGTCTCTACTTTTATCAATGTTTAAATCTATTTTTATAAGTTTACTTATAACAATTCGAAACTGAAAAGACATTCTTTCTGAACTATAATCTCAGCCTTACCGTAAAGCAATGGTTAACGAGCTTATCTCGTAATTTCTTTATTACAAAGATTTCGGTCTTTATTAGATGCCGCCACAAAACACTCGCTCCGGTTTTAATTCCTCTCGTTACGAAACAATCGTTACACAACTAGTCTTGTATTCGATTACTAATTTTAGTGATTGTTCCGCCCAATGGGTGATCCCTATGACTGTTATTGTGTCAAATTGACCCAAGATTAGAAACTGTTGCACAAACATTTACTTGGACCAGTTTTATTCGTCTTCGGTCAGCCGAAAAAGGTTGAGTAAAAAATGCTATTTAATCGACGAGGTATGCTGTTGTTATTTGTGTTTGTCACAGTCAAGGGACGAACAAAAGAATTCGGCTCGGCTCGACCCACTTCCCAAAATAACTAATAATCAGAATTTTCTAAGGGCTCCTTGGTCTAGGCGAGATATTTTTTTAACACTCCCTTGTATATATGTGGATGTGAACTACTCTCTCTCTCTCTCTCTCTCTCTCTCTCTCTCTCTCTCTCTCTCTCTCTCTCGATATATATATATATATATATATATATATATATCTTTTTCCCTCCAGCTATGGGTAATATAGCCTTGGATGGCAACTCTGAATTCAAAACCTGCGGGGAGACGTTTGGGAACCTTGTGGCAGGTAGTGTGTACCAGGTCCCTGTATTCGACCCTTCAAAAGTGTGGTTGGTTCTACACAAACCCTTCACCACTATAATCAAATCATATGTGCTGTTGTCTGGCTGTCGGTTGCTAGGAACTGAACTGCCTGACCCTTATACGTCGAATACGACGGGAAAGTCCACCATATATATATATATATATATATATATATATATATATATATATATAAATGAACATTGAATTCAACACTCAGAGGCGACAGGCTGTTTCATGCTAGATGCAATCGTCCTGACGATTTTTATATTTATATTTTACATACGCTCTATCTCTGATATTGAACACTTTTACCCCATAAATATAGTACACAATAAAACTATTTTTATATATATATATATATATATATATATATATATATAGATAGATAGATAGATAGATAGATATGATAGATGATTTATATATATATATATATATATATATATATATATATATATATATATATGTATGTATGTATGTATGTATATCTATAGTAAAAATCTATATATAAATATATATATTTATGGATACATATAAAAATA
>CAHIKZ030000691.1:1327500-1335000 GCA_903632075.3 Acanthosepion pharaonis
TAACCGCCATCTCTGTTCTAATAGTTACTTTTCTCGCACTTGTCACCTGTGGAACTCTCTTCCGATTACTTTCTTACCTACCACCTACAATCTCCAAAATTTAAATGCAACACCAACCTCCAACACATGTCTTACAGATCCCGTCTCCTTTTCTCAGTTCTCGCTAAATTCTTCTCACTTATTCTCTTTCGCTCTCTGTAAACCCCTGCGTCATAGTGGCATTATCGCCTTGCGTGGGGTGAAATGATTTTTTTAAATATGAAATCCAATATACTCAAATGCCGATCTTGTATTATATGAAAGCCCATTTAATTATTTTACTTTAAATTTTATTCGCTTCCCAAACAGAAACGTTAAAAAATACGTTATATTTCAAAAGTTTCAAGCTGGTATTTTTTTTTAATTGGCCCATAAAGTAATTGCTTTGTACTTTAAATAAGAGAAAATTATTATACATAGTTAGAAGAAAATGTGACAAAAAACTTATGACAAGAAGAAAAAAAGCATTTTATGATTAAATTTTGCTCTCGTCAAAATATCCTCCATTAGCCTTGATTACTGCTGCAGACATTTTTGGCATTCGTTGCAAAGTTTCTCAAAGTATAAGTTTAGTCATTGATTCCATTTTCAATTACTCTAAAGAGGTCTTTTCATTGTTGTTGTTGTTTTCTTTGTTTTTGTTTTTTTTGTTTTGTTTTTTTTTTTGTTTTACTCTTTTGTCAAGTTCATCCCATGCTAATTCTGGAGGTGGCATCAAAATTTTGAACTGTAGTGTATATGTATTTTTGCGCGCGCTCTCACGCGTTTACTTATCAAAATTACAATGTATCTTTTTTATGTTTTTGTTATTTATTCATTTATTACATCAGGATATCACTTACTGCGAAAAATGACAACACGCAGACAAATAGAAATCAGCGTCAAAGAAGACATTGATTAATTCGAAGGCAGATCTAAACCGAAAAATGCTTTCGATGGATGAGTCAGTGGGAAAACAAAAACAAGACGGTGACAGTCAAAGCTCACAGCAACTCTTAGCGAGATAACAACCTAGCAACCCAAATCACGCAACAAGGGCTCTAAACGCCGACAAGAATCTCGAAATTCATTTGTAAGGCGAGGGATGTTTTCTGAGAGCATTTTCACTGGTTTTCTTTTATATACTGGAATCATCACGAGGTTATTTTTTCTTATTCGATTTTAATATTGTCATCGTCAGAAAGCTGTTTAACGGATAACAGACAAGAGCTACAGTATGGCTCATGGGTGTAGTCCATTCGTTAGTGAATCTTTAGTTAGTTAACACTGAATTCATTTCTAGGTCAGCTTGCTCAGAAATTTGGTTCAATGTGTCGTGCGAGACAATTTTCTCTCCAGAATCTATCTTACATGTCTATACGTCAACCATTCGTCCATGCTTAGAATATTGCTACCATGTATATATATATATAATAAAAATAATAATAAATATATATATATAATAAATATATATATATATATATAATATATATATATATATATATATATATATATATATATATATATATATATATATATATATATATATAAATTACTGACATTATATCTGATAATTTTAACAAAATCCATGAATAACCTTTCATGTATTGATGTTAAAGGATGACAGAAATGTGCTATAGCTGTTTAAATTTCTTTTATTTTCATTTCCCAAGTAATGGATAACAACACACAACTTTGTATAAATACATGTACTAATGAACAGCATATAGTTTTCTATACTTGAAGCCCTGAAGATGATCTTGGAAAACGATCGAAAGTACTGTGAGGGTTTAGACGTTCATAGTTGTCTACAGGTTCGCTTTCTTTAATATGTGTTAATTTACGTGAGGAGAAAGAATGGATTGGATTTTCCTTATGTTCTCCGCGGTTTTGAATACAATTTCAATCTCTTACACTGGCTGTCAATCAAGGCTAGATAGCTTAGTATAGTTATTCTACTTTCCGCATCGTTAACAGCTTCGCTCTACGCACATCCAGGTTAAGTTCAACATTGTAAAATATTAACAATGCATGCTATAGAATTACGAACTAATAATCAGTGAGACACGCACTTTACCCACTGGGTTAAAGGAAGCGCTCATGTGTAGTCATACTAAGCGTAGTCTGACATAATGTCTTGATTGTGAAACGCCGATTCAGTTCATCAGTAATGGTCTATGTAGCTAGCTTACTAATCACCATTTTCCGGCGAAGCACTCATTGGCTTAGCTTCACACACGATCTCAAGTTTGACGCACACCGTGAGGATTAAATTTAGTGCAATTGTAATAAACTTTTTTTCTGACTTACTGCATGTTTGGTGCTCTAAGAGTTTTTTGTTTGTTTTTTTTTTTTAGTCTGACACAATTCACAAGTGGTGGGACCTAATTGTGGATCGAACTTACTGCTCCAAGACTAGCAGTTTAGCTGTTACTCCACGGTAAGTTTCCCTCTTTTGTGTGCATGTCCTTATTTCATGAATGAGTTCCATAATCTTTTATGTGCCGTGTCTCTTCAGGGTGTTAGCGATCACGGCTCTCCCTAACATCCTAATCAATGTAGCTGTAAACAACTCTTTATTATACATCTTTGTCACAGGTCTGTCATCCATTCAGACAAACACGGGTAGATTACTTTCTGTTTCTCTCCGGTCTCACTGCTTTCAATGTGACTTAAGGATATTAAATTTTCCAAGCCCTCTTTCCTTATTATGTGTCCCAGAAATTTCAAGACTCTCTTTCTGATTATAACTATAAGTATATTTTTAGTTCCCAGTTTCTTTTAAAACGTCAATTCATGGCTTTCTCAGCGTGCGTCTTGAGAGAATTTCTGTTGTTTTAAGTCTTTTCTTCATCTGTAAGAAATCTGTCCAGCAGTTCGACACCCTTTTCTATGTCTTTAATTAAATTTTCGTTTGTCTTAATACTTTGCTTAGTTTCTGTAAGACAACTTTCCGATGCGTCTTCAGAATTCTGACTTTAATTTCCGCCGTCCGTTACAACACTAGCCAAATAGTTAAATTCTTGCGGTTGCTTCATTGTGAGGTCTCCATTTCGAAGCTGTCTTTCGCAGTCTCTTTTGCTGGCGATTATGCATTTTTCCTTCTTACAGTTAATAGTTAGTCCTTTCTTCTCGCTTTCCCTTACTGTCTTGTCTAGGAGTTCTATAATTCTAATTTTACTATTAAAGCTTTAGTAAAATTAGCTTTTTTTAAAGATGCCTTTTATATGTGTATATAAATGTATTTGTTGATATGTTTGCTCATATTTACTATTGTAAAGAGAATGCTTATATCCTGCCTCCTATGTACGCATCTGTCTTGCACGCATGCGTACGTCAGAATGGACAGGACTCTGTTGTCAGAGTTTTAACTTTCGAAACGTTAAAACTCCATCATCAGGTTTATTAAAAGCCAAAAAGTGGATCTAGAAAAAAAAATGAATACAAACTTGAGACTAGTTTAGTCTGAATAACAAATAAAAAGGGGAAAAGGAATTGAAAAAAGGAATATAACAAAACAATCGTAATACAGTTCTCCGTGTCCTGAATAGCAACCGGGTTTGCTAGACATAGACCCTATGTTCGCCAGTTGTTCTCTATTTATATTTGTCTGTCTAATTTACAAACAGCTGGAGGTTGAACATAGCAACAAGAACTTAGATCTAAACGTGTAAGAGAGGTAGCAGATAGTTTGCTTACACGAATATAGATAAAGTCTACTGTGATAAGTACTCAGAAAGGAAAAAAGTTACATGATGTTACAGTTTCAGAACAGTGAGTAAACATTCAATATGTGGTGAAAAGGGTTCTATATATAGATACAACAGTAAAATAAATGTAAAGCTACCTTTAAAAAAAAGTTCAAATAATGATATTGTAGTATCGTATGCAAATTAGATAAACAAATATAAATAGAGAACAACTGGCGAACACAGGGTGGTTATGCCTATCAAAATCGATTTTTATTCAGAACACAGAGAACTGTACTACGACTACTACTATTCAGAGGGGTATGTAAAATATAACAGATATATTAATGGCGACCAATGCAGAGAGAAAAAGGTTTTAAAAGGTGATGCTATAATAGGGGGTAGATTTTTTTAAAACTGTGCTTTAATGTGCTGGTTCCAATGATTACTATAGGCTAGACAGGAAGTGGCAAAAAACGGTGCTAAATTTAAATGTACCTAAACTAAAAAAGGAACAAATACAAACAGAGGTAGCAGAACAGGTTATATGTGACGTCATTTTGAAGTAAATATTTATAATACGTGCAGAAAAATAATACGATAATCTGGCTTTTGAGTGATTTGTTGAATCCCTACATTTCTCTTTCTGCTTGTTTATATCCAAGCAAAATACACATATCTTAACAACATTAAATAAACACATGATACAGTGTTGATAGCAGACACAAAAAGTAAACTATAAGAACTCCTACGGGAGGCATTAAGGGAAAGCGAAAAGAAAGGACTAAATACATCAAAAGAATAGCCCAACATGCAAATACAAATTGGAGATATCAAAATTGAACAAGGACAAAAATTAAATATCTAGGAAGTGTTTCAACAGAGGACGGAAAATGCGACACCGAAATCCGGAGGTGAATTGGAATAGCGAAAGGTGCCTTGTAAAAGCTCAGCAACGTATTAAGAAACAGGAAAATTTCATTAGAAACAAAGAAAAGAGTACTGAACTATTACGTAATATCAGTCCTCCTATATGGCAGTACATGCTGGCGAATATCATCCCAGGGGGGGGAGACGAGACTTGAGGTAACAGAAATGTGGTTCTACAGAAGGATGCTGAGAATACCATTGACGGAACACGTGAGCAACGACGAAGTTTTAGAGAAAATGGAAACAAAAAGAATACTTATACGCATCACTAGAGAAAGACAGTTGAAATGTGAAGGGCACATAATGAGTAAAGAGGAATCCCAGAGTATATGAAGGCATAGAGAAAAATAGCGCACCTACATTGGGAGCCTGCGTAAATGGTTGGCAGAACAGGGATTAGAAGATGCAGCAAAAAGACAAACTTTCCTAAGGGCTACAGAGGACAAGAGATTGGGGAGAGCCATGATCGCACATGTACTAGAGGGACACGGCACATAGAAGAAGAATAACATATTACGTTGATGCAATTTCAAATTGTCTCCAATTCTAACCTCACGTCTTTGGCTGTCTCAACTATACTTTCTAATAGTTAATGGCTTAGTCCTTTCTTCTCGCTTTTTCTTACTACCTTGTCTACGATTTTGCTAACTTCTCTCGGGGTTTTTCGCAGTTTTCCTTCTGAGTCCGCCTTCGAGTCAATGTCACCTGCGTGTTTTATTTCGTTAAGATTATAGCTGCTGGTAATAAATCTCGTACATTATTATTATTATTACTGAGTTGAGAGTCCGAACATACAGATTTTCCCACACTTGCGTTCTTCACCCTAAGCTGTTTAACTTGTGGGAATTAAACCATCTTGTCTGACGAGATGCTCGATTGTTGACATTTTTTTTTTTTTTGCCATACTGGAGAATAGATATAATATAGCAGTTCAGCAGTCTTTTTCTTTGTTTCTAAGTCCTGGGAGTGACGATAAAGTACATCCGGCAGCAAAAGCCTCTGGTCGGGAGATTGAAGGTTTTGAGGAGCGTGGAACCACGCTTGTAAACATCACAATTAAATCCCACCAAAATATATTGAATATTTGGCCAGTCATTATAGTGATGCAAAAGTTCACAGCGATATTTTAGTCCCGTCTTCGAACTCTTAGAAATGCCTTTAAAATTTACTGTTTTTTTTTTTTTACCGCGTGTTCAATCAACCAATAGACTTGCCTTTCGCTTCTGTCTCATCACAAAATATTCATTTTATAACAAATAACTCCTAATTGATTTTGTCATTCTAACAAGAAGAATAACATAACTAGATCCAGTTTTCCTTGCTTTGCTTCCTGCAAAGTCAAATAAATATGAGTTTGCATATTGATATCATTTCAATTTATAACTATTTAGAAGTTATAACATCTAGAAAATTAAAATCATTGTTTTATAAAAGTTGAGGGGCGCCCAGATGCAGCCAATACTAGCCTGAATGATAATCCGGCCATGCTTGTTGACTTTAGTAACTTATGTTCTTTTGACAGGACTAACACCAAGGTAGGTGGCCTCCAGATATCCCTAGTCCCTTTCGATATGTCCTGTGAGTGTCGAATTCTCCAAGCCCTTCTTCCTCATTATGTGTCCTTTCTGATTTTGAGTATAAGTGTCCTTTTTTTGTTATGTTTTGTTTTTCCTTAAGACTTTTACTTGTTTACGCGTTCTATACATAATATTCTCAGTATCCTTCTGTAGAATTACATTTCGTTTGGATACGGTTTTCTCTTTACCTGTGGGGAGATTGTCCAGCATTCGATGCTATACAAGCCAATTGATAATACATAACAGTCCAGTATTCTTTTTTTCGTTTCTAACGAAATTTTTCTGTCTCTTAATTAGATTTTGGAGTGATATTACATAACAGTTCAGCACTCTTTTCTTTGTTTCTAACAAAATTTTCCTGTTTCTCATTACTTCGTTTAAATTTTGGAGTTATATTACATAACAGTTCAGCACTCTGTTCTTTGTATCTAACAAAATTTTCCTGTCTCTTAATAATTTACTTAGATTTTGGAGTAATATTACATAACAGTTCAACACTTTTTTCTTTGTTTCTAACGGAAATTTCCTGTTTCTTAATACTTTGCTTAGATTTTGGAAAGCAACTTTTACTATTCCTATGCGTATTCGGATTTTGGTTTCGCATTTTCCACTCTCTGTTAAAACATTTTTCAGATATTAAAAATTCTCCCTTTGTTTTTACCATTTCCCATCTATTTCCAGACTAAAGTGAAATATTTTCACTACAAACAATATCGAGGATTGCAGAAACAAATAACTTTGATTAAAAGTTACGAAGTTATAATCGGACATTTTAATTGAAACTTTTATGTTATTTGTGATTCAATTGACAAATATTTTAAATTATGAAATATAATTTGCTTTTCAAACGTGAGAATACTTTTCATACGAATAAGAATAAATTATCGATGTTTAAAAAAAATGCGTATTCAATTTTTGTTCTTCCTTTTATTGTATAATTTTTATTATTCTATCTTAATTTTATTTTATTTTATTTTTAATTCCAGATGTCTTTGTTGTTGTAAATTAGTCTCAATCAAACGAATAAAAAAAATGCGCGCTTGGTCGATAAATAGAAAGCTACGAAGAATCTTCTTTTATTCTTCGAAAACTGATTTTAAGAAAGAACGGGGATTTTTTTTTTTCAATATTTTTTTTCAAATTTTTTTATTTTTTTATTCAAGCCAACTTTTTCTCTACTTAAGTAAACGAATTCCTATCGCCATTTCGAAGATACGACTTTTTATTGTTGTTGTTGTTGGTCTGTCTTTTTTGTTTTTGTTTTTTTGGTGGGGCGGGTTATCTGC
>CAHIKZ030000691.1:1337500-1360000 GCA_903632075.3 Acanthosepion pharaonis
TGTGTGGGAGGAGTTCTAGTTTTCCAATCAATTTAGATCTTCAGAAATTTAAATGAAATGCCAATCGTTATCTTTTGTCTTCTTAATTCAAGTTCGTTTAGTGTTCTTTCTCCTCATGTTTTTTTTTTTTTACTCCTATTCTTTCACACTCAGTACCTCCTTGCGTCTTAGTAGCTTTATCGTCTTGCTTGGGGCGAACAGACTAAAAGAAAAATAGCTTGCTTTACCACTATTTATCCATTCAGTGCCTCTTTTGGTTTTTAAGAAATAAACGTGTTGACCTCTAAACATGGGACTTAGTGGAGCGTGTTGAGCTGGCCACCGTGAAGAGTCTCTTCACTCATTTTACTTGACTTCTACCAAAATTTTAACGGTACTATTCGTTGTAAATAATGTAGATATTCCTATGGTAAAATAATGTAGGTATTCCTATGGTAAAATGATGAAGATATTTCTATGATAAAATAATATAGATATTCCTATGGTAAAATAATGTAGATATTCCTATGGTAAAATGATGAAGATATTCCTATGGTAAAATAATGTAGATATTCCTATGGTAAAATAATGTAGATATTCCTATGGTAAAATGATGAAGATATTCCTATAGTAAAATAATGTAGATATTCCTATGGTAAAATAATGTAGATATTTCTATGATAAAATAATATAGATATTCCTATGGTAAAATAATGTAGATATTCCTATGGTAAAATGATGAAGATATTCCTATGGTAAAATAATGTAGATATTCCTATGGTAAAATAATGTAGATATTCCTATGGTAAAATGATGAAGATATTCCTATGGTAAAATAATGAAGATATTCCTATGGTAAAATAATGTAGATATTCCTATGGTAAAATAATGAAGATATTCCTATGGTAAAATAATGTTGATAATCCTATGGTAAAATATAGAGGGTGAAAATTCATGCAGGATTGTGCTGTGCTAATCTCCCAAATAAATTCCTGCTGATAAAATCATCATTCGAAATCTTGGTTACCTACCTGGGCTTGAACAATGACCACTTGTGGGAAATACATAATCATAAAAAAAACCACTAACCAGGCCGCAATGAATATTTGCCGTGTGAATAAATTCAGATTTAACCTTTATTTGCAGTAACTTAATTTAAAAACATTTCGGATAGGTAATGAGAATAAAGTATAAAACTTTTTAAAAGTATCATCCGGGAATTATGAACCAACACGCGCATGCGCAGATGAGAAAGAAAAAAGAAGATAAAACGAAGACAAAGAGAATCGGGTAATAAATGCCCGACTGAACTCGATTCAGTCTCATATATCGATGAATGTTCGTATTCGTTATACCAGCCTCAAGTTAGACGAAAGCTATTTTCCTAATTGAAGCCTTTCTAGATTGGGTACATATTTTTTTTTGTCTTTCATCTCTTAAATTTAATTAGATGCCCTCTGAATTTGCTTTGTAGATTTACATATTAGATTTTCAATTTCATTTTCTCCCGTTATTCGCATCTTTTGCATCTTCAGTTTCCCACAAGTCTAGCCTCAACTCTCTTTTTACAAACTATTTATGTTAAGTATTGAACGAAGCCAACGGGCAATTATTTAACATCCCCAGTCCACTCATCCTGACCCTTTTGATTAAAGCTTTCTTTCAGGGGCAAAGAAAAAGCTACGTTGAAATGAAATAATGCATCCTTATTTTAAAGAAAAAAGGAAGAAGCAACACATAGCGAAATACGAATTTTCGTGTTCACTGAAATTGCCCAAATTTATCTGCGGGTGGTGATTAGAACATTCAGTAATCTAATGTAGGTTATTTGATTTATATTTAAGTGGATTACTTTTCCACATCTTCAATTTTATTTATTTTACACGCTTGTCTACAGAACGAAAAGAAATGTGTGTGTGAAGGAGAGAATAGAAAATGTGTGTGTGAAGGAGAGAATAGAAAATGTGTGTGTGAAGGAGAGAATATAAAATTTCAACACTGGATTATCTGAAACAAAAGTCTGTGTAATTTACAAAATGGGGTAAAAAAATATTATACACGTTCCGTGATTCAAATAAACGTCTTCGGACTAATAATGGTTTAATTGACGGAGGCTTATATATATATATATATATATATATATATATATATATATATATATATATGTATGTATGTATGTATGTATGTATGTATAGATAGATAGATAGATAGATAGATATCTCAGTTAAAGATAAAATGCAGATTAAATATGGATTCTAATCCGATAGGATGATAAGATAAAGAACAAGTAGGAAATGCATATCAATCTAAAATATTTGATTTTTTATGTTTCATTGAATAATATAGACATGTGTCGATTTATTTTTATACTGATCTTCACCAGTTCTTTAATCAGTTTATTGATGCTAGGATGAGATTCATCAAAGGAGCCGTAGTTTTTCTATAACAGAGCGTTATCGTGCGTGTTTCTTTTCATCTATATATATATATATATATATATATATATATATATATATATATATATATATATATATGTATGTATGTATGTATGTATAGATAGATAGATAGATAGATAGATAGATAGATAGATAGATAGATATCTCAGTTAAAGATAAAATGCAGATTAAATATGGATTCTAATCCGATAGGATGATAAGATAAAGAACAAGTAGGAAATGCATATCAATCTAAAATATTTGATTTTTATGTTTCATTGAATAATATAGACATGTGTCGATTTATTTTTATACTGATCTTCACCAGTTCTTTAATCAGTTTATTGATGCTAGGATGAGATTCATCAAAGGAGCCGTAGTTTTTCTATAACAGAGCGTTATCATGCGTGTTTCTTTTCATCCTATATATATATATATATATATATATATATATATTGACAACGTTGTGCTCATGTTGAAAATACTCGGAATAAAATGAATATGCATCATCATTGTAATTTTTTTCTTTAATAAGGATACTAAAACTTATCCAGAGAGGATCCTATTAAAAATTAGTAGACAAAACTTCTCTAAATTATTTAATGCGACATGTAAAAAAAAAAATGCTACTAAAATATACGCAATAATATATATATATATATATATATATATATATATATATATATATATATGCGCAACATATCTGCATTTAAACATGTTTCATTGAATAATATAGACATATTGTGTCCATTTATTTTTATACTGATCGTCTCCGGTTCTCTAATCAGTTTATTGATGCTAAGATGAAATTCATCAAGGAAGGCGCCGTAGTTTTTTTTCCTACCCAAGTACTTCCGAACTCCTCTAACACCATCCTCAGTTGTAAATTACAAAGACAAACTTATTGTAACTGAGACAAAATCTGCATTTCATTGTGTTGGTGATTTAAAAAAAAAATAATCGCGCAAATGCGCTCTGTTATAATTATTTTAAAATTTTAAATTTATCCATTGTAGCTATAGGAGTTTTTCAAAACAAGCGTCCCAATATAAGGGAGCTGACAGAAAATTGGTAGAATTGCAAAATGATATTAAATGTTGTTTATATGCATTTCAACACGTTGCTGCTACACTCGTAATAAATTTTGTTGGGTGTCGGTTGGTTGCTTTTGATATAGAAGACCTCGAAAAATTGAAGTTCTTGTTTATTTTCATGGTGTAGTATATTGGAATAGTCAACATTCGCTTGAAGATTCGGAACAGAGCTTGGTACTTTAATTCAATTTAATTCAAATAATTATATTGAATTTTTCGGCTCTTGTTTTGAAACATGAGAACTCTTATGTAGCGATGGAATCATATTTTTAAATAAATAATTATAATTTTTGCTCTACTTTTGTATCGAGCACTATTTTTTAATAGTTAAATAATAACAAAAATACTAAAGAACTTTGGATTATTTACCTAACGAGTTCTTTCCTATTTTCTATATATTTTTACACACGCACACACACACACATATATATATATATATATATATATATATATATATATATATATATACTTTCCGATCATGAGCATCAGACCTGGCGTTACCTTTGTAACGTACCTGAAAACCATACCACGAATTGCCTTTTAGTGTGAAATTGGGTAGACAGAAACTTTTGAAGCCGTTGATGGTTGTGCTAGTCATCGTGACCGAGAGTTTTGAGTTTACTGACCCTGTTTAAAAAAAAAAACTAGTGATCACAACAGCTTGTCTCTCTCTCTCTCTCTCTCTCTCTCTCTCTCTCTCTCTCTCTCTCTCTCTCTCTCTCTCAGAAATTGTAACTATGGCCTGCTCAACATAATTGCAGTATGAGATACACTTGTGTTTTGTGGGTGTTGAATAATCACGAATATGTCCGACTAGGCGTCTATACAACACTGACTGGCACGCCGACTTATATGACGGGTAGCCGGCCATTTATATATAGAAGGGAAAATACAGCTAACGTCGTTTACAATTTTATATCGAGAAATGCTGAAGATACGTGGTCGCTTAGCTTTAAATGGAAAGTTTTAAGTTTTTAGAGTCCCATATAATCTAGCTGACTTCATTCAGCTTTTTTAAATTTTTATTGCTATTGTTTTTAAACATCCCACATCGTAATAGCAATAGTTTTCTTAGGAAAGGAGATAGGTTGCATGATCCTGGATGTAAATTTATCGTGGAAGATTCTGGAATTAGTGCACTTTCTATATATGTTCGCCTTAATAAATTACTTTCTCTTTTAATTAAACTGGTATTTTTAAATCTAACTTATGCTGAAACCTATTATGGTGAATGACTAATGCCTCGAGTGCATTGCTTTTTAAAAAATCATTTTGTGAGAATAAATCCTTCTATTCAAATTCCGAGATATTTCCCTTATGTAATTTTTAGAACATTTTTACTGTTTGTTTTGGAGTATCCTGCTTCAGGTTTTAGTTTGAATGTTACTTAAAATCAAGGTTAATTGTCTCTGGTAAAATTGCAAAAAAACAGTTGATTCACATTGCACTGATAAATAAAAATACGTAGCCAATGTAAGTAAAGGAAATTTTTTTTTATTGTTGTTGTTGGTTTTAATAATTTCAAGCCAAGCAAGGATGGAATGTCATTAGTACGCAGGGAGTGAAAGTGAGAGAAAAGACTGAGTATGGGAAATATTGAGTAAAGGAGAAAAGATGAACGGTGTTCAAAAAGACAGAAGACGGGGATTAACGTTGCCGTTAAATTTTTGAAGATTGAACTTATCACGGTAGCAAGGAAACAGAAAGGAGTTCCACAGGCGAAGCGTACAAGAAAAGAAACTGTTGGAGTAGAAGTAACGGTTGCATTTACCTATTTCAACAGCAAACGGGTGGGGCCTGCATGCCAATCTAGTAGCTTGACAGGGGAAATAGGAACAACGAGTAAACTTATATTTGCAATCAGGAAAAGACAGTTGCAGTTTCTGAGACAAATAATGAAAACAGAATGCTATGTGAACTTAACACTCACAAGATATAATGATGAAAAGAGAAACAGGAGGAAACACCTACTTAACAAGTTTCAGCGAGAGGATAGCAGAACCAGGAAAAGAGAAATTGTAAAGTGGCAATAGTTACTTAGAGAAACAAAAGAGAAAAAGTTGTGAAAAGCACACACCATAACGCATATTTTTTTTTTTTTTTTTTTGATAATTTATTTGCAAAACAGAAAAGAAATAAAAATCGCTCAAATAAATCACAATTAATAGAAACGGACATCCATAGAATCTGATACGAATTGCTGGAAATACGATTTCCAAGAATGAGGCCATTTTAGCAATATTTAATGTTTACTAACATTTTGTAACCGTGGGAAATTTTCTTAATCCTAATTAAAAAAAAAAAAAAAGGCAGTTCCAACAGCTCTCCCTGTCTTTTGTTTGCAAATCACATATACAATAAACCAATACAGTGTAACCCGGATGTAAGAGAGTTGTCGGGACCGGAGAAGAAGTCTCTTATATCCGGGTTTCTCTTACATCCGGGTTTAGTCTATTTTGTTTAGGTAAGTATGGGAACACTTTGGGACCAGAGAAAATCTCTCTTATATCCGGGTTTCTCTTATATCCGGGTCTCTTATATCCGGGTTACACTGTACATTCATAAAAGATTGGTTCTAACAACTTGCGCAACCGACATGATTCAATCCTCTCAGACACCATTTTTAAATAAATGTGATTTTTTTACTATTTAATGTAGGATTTTCAATAAAACAATATTCCTAGGACATAATGATATATGTTTAATTAGATAAAATAATTTTGCTACACTCTTCTTCGGTATCGTGATTTTTTTAATTCTTTTCAGCTAAAGTTAAGAAAGTTATCAATACTCTCAAAAGCACAACTATTTAAGTAATTAATACAGTTGCGCTTTATTAAATAGAATAATGTTTATAAGATCTTCAAATAACGGACTAAAAACGAATGTACGCCATGTTATAAGAATTAAAAAAAAGCTAATTCCCCAAAAAACAAAATTTATAGGAACGAGTGTCGTAAAATGATAAAACATTTCAGAATTCAGTGTTTGATATCATGTTTCTTTTCTCGACAGTTTTTATTAAGTATAAAAGAACAAAAATTCAGCAGAAGATTGATAGATATTTTGGTTAGTTTTAGTGGGTAGGGTTAGGGTTAGGTTTAGTGTTAGGGTTAGGGTTAGTGTTAGGGTTAGTATTAATGGATTCAGTGATATTGAAACCTTTGATGATTCATTCAATGTTAAGTTCTTGGGGGTTTTTTTTCACTTTTCATTTTCGCTTTTACTTTTCTTTTTTTTTCATTTTCTTTCTTTTTTTGTTTTTCTTTTCAACTTTTGCTTATTTTATCTTTTCTTTTTTTTTCTTTTTTACTTTAACTTTTTACTTTTCTTTTTTAAAATTTTGTTTTATTACTTATCTTTTTTTAGTTTTTCTTTTCCTTTTCAATTTTTAATTTTCTTTTTTTACTCCTTTATATATATATATATATATATATATATATATATATATATAAACTCAGTGACTGAAAAAACCTGGATAGCACAATTTTCAAATAAATTGGCATCCGAGGAAAAATGGAAAAAAAAAAGCATCTGTACCTGGCACATTAAGATTTGTTTATTTTTATATATATATATATATATATATATATATATATATATATATATATATATATATATATATACCTGGCTCATTAGTGTTTATTAATTTTCAATATATATATATATATATATATATATATATATATATATAATAGATTTTATTTCAACCAAATCTACCGGGTGCTGTATAAATATTTACCAGTTATTTTAGCTACTAAAAAATTACCAATTATTTTAATATATTTTTAAATATGCTTATTCATAAAAATAGTTTCAAATTTTGCATAAGCCTGTCTAATATTCTTTTTGTTTTATTATTTACAGTTTAACTAAATATGGCGGCTCAAACACAACCTTGTCAAATTGCCGCATTGAAAAGGACTGATATGAAGTATTATGAGGTGATAAAACAATTCATTATTTGCAGAAAAATGTTTTTGTTGGAAAAGTTTCAAGAGGAACAAAAAACTTCACCAAAACCAAATTCCAGGAAAAAAAAACCTTTCAGTTCTTACTAGAAGTGTCACTGAAGCAGTCAAGAAGAGGGTGATGAGAAATCGACGAAATATTAGGAAGATGACAAAAGACCTGGATATTTTAGATAGGTCCCTAACGATGATTGTAAAAGAGGTTTCAAGGCTAAAATCCTACTCGATTTAACGACGACTGCTGCTTTCAAGTGCCTCCATGCAAAAATGATTTGGCGGAAGAAAGAAAATTTTGAGGCAGATGCAGCATGCCGCAGATAAAGTCTTCGTTTAATTGAACGAGATGTTTTTTTTTTCAATGTGGAAGCTGTGGTCAACTCCAAAAACGATAGGGTTTACGCCACTTCACTAGAAAACATTGCCCAAGGTATCATTTCAAGTTATAGAAACTAACTGTCATGTTTTGGACAACTATTGCTTTTGATGGTTCGAAATCGTCTCTGATGTTGATTGAAGAAAGTGTGAAAATGAATGGCAGAAATGTTGAAAAGAGATGCGTTGGCCTGGTTGTAAACGACAATAAAAATCCCTGTCTTTGGCCACATTCAGAAGTCGCTATATCTTCACTCAAAATGGAGCTCCCGGAAATACAGCCAGTTTGACGTAGGGCTGATATTAATTCTATGGGCTTTGTGATATGACCTATACTCGAGAGCAATGTTTCACTTATCTCAGACGCAAGCGTGTCAAATCTGAAAGAAGCACTTATGACGTTGTAATACAATTGGAACAAAGAGAAGTCAAGTATACATAAAAAGATATGGTGAAAGCAAAGTGGATCCCAATATAAAGGGATTGATATAACATAAAAGTTAAGGACTCTTTTCATTGTTTCTAACAAAATTTCCCTTTTTCTTAGTACTTTGTTTAGCTTTTAGAAAGCATCTGTTGCTATTTCTTCGGATTTTGGTGGCTCATTTTCCATCCTCATATGTCAGTCCTTTCCAAACGGTGTGCCGCGACACACTGGTGTGCCGTAGGAGCACCGTAGGAGCACCGTAGGTGTACCGTGAACATTTTTAAAAGCCATTAATTAAATTATTTTCGAAAGAAGTCTAAAGTACAGTAAGTGTACATATCAAAATTAAAAAAAAACCTTTAAATTGATTTTACTAGTATGTCACTGTTATAACAAATAAACGTATGAATAAATTAATATAAAAAGCAAGCTTTTCTGCAATAAACAATATTAAAAACAAAAATAGAATCCTTGGAAGAAAATTTTAAAAGTATGTCGACTCAGATATCTCATTAGATATTAAATTATAATAAACAAAATAATAAATAAATATGTTTTTTAAGAATTTTAATGATTATTTTTTATTATAAATTATAATAAATTTTGTTTGTGTTAATAAATAAATGAGAAAACTATACTCTTTTTCTACCCTTTTTTTAATCAACAAAATTTAACTATAATTTCAAGTGTGCCTTAAGATTAAAAAATAGCTGTAAACCATTGCTCTAAGTGGCTTACGGCCATATCACGTTGAAATATTAGTTCCTGTTTTTCACCGAAGTTAAGCAACGTCAAACCTAGGAATACCAGGCGCTGTAAGCTTCGATGTGCGAATGGTGTAATGGATATTGGCTCGAAATTGTTAATCGGAAAGCCGAGTTCCAATTCCCTTTAAGTTTATTATATTTACTTACCCGCAAATACCCTTGGGTAAGGTATGAATCCGCCTGTTCTCCCCAACACAAGCTAAGCTACGAGTTAGTAATATCACTAAATCATTATTATCTCAACGACCAATTCGCAAATTCCTACAATCTAAAAATATTTTCTGGCTTTAAATAACCTGCAAATATTGATAAGCCGTAAAAATGAATCAAGCAATCAATCATTCGCTCTAAAGTACTAAAAACCAAAATTGATCTCCCTGTCAGCGGAACGAGAACAATCTAAAAGAAGATTAAATAAAAGGTTACCCGGATGGACAGACAAGGCTGAAGGTTACAATGGGAGAAACTTTGTGAAAATAACAACAAAGAAGAGGATATTAATTTGAATGTAAAAAAGAAAACATTCGTTACTGTTCCTTTTTTTTTTTTTTTCTTCTTCTTCTTCTTTTTTTCCTGGTACCAGAATATTCTGTACTCGGTAAACGTCATTTTTAGAGTGAGTAATTCTCGATGAATTTGTTTTATAAATTCTACACGAAATATCATTGATGGCATAAAGTATTTATTTATTTGTTTATTTATTTATTTTTGCTCTCTTTTTTTCTTTTTTTTTTTTTTTCTTACGTTTATTTTAAATATTTCTCTTCATAATATTGATATAATATTCATAGTAGATTTTGTTTTGCTGGCGTTGGTGGTGAACTATTTTTCTCCTGATCTTCGACTTAAATTTAACGTAACGCTGTCCGCTGAGTGTCCCATATTTTCAGTCTTGTGCCACATCTAAGCCATGCTTAGAAACTTTTAAATTGATTATACGAAAATATTATTGTTACAACAAATAAACGTATGAATAAATTAATAAATATAAAAATCAAGCTTTTCTGCAATAAACAATATTAAAAGTAATATTTAAAAAAAAAAATAGAGTCCATGGGAGAAAATTTTAAGAGTATGTCTATCCAAAATTCGAAATGCAAAGAAAATATTCTAAAAAATGTCAGGCTCAGATATCTCATTAAATGTTAAATTATAATAAACAGAATAAATAAATAAATATAACTTTTTTTTTAAGAATTTTAATTAGTATTTTTTTTATTATAAATTATAATATATTGTTTTGTTTGTGTTAATAAATAAATGAGAAAAAGCTTAGAAAATCATTTTAACGTAACGCCCTGTATCCACCATCTAATAGAAAGATGTATTTTTCTGCTGTCACGGTGAGGAAATAAATGTGTCATCGATGCTATCTGGTTCTATTAAACGAAAGAAAGATAAGAAGAAAAATGAAAAAAAAAGTGAAACGGAAGGTGGGTAATCTGATAATAAAAAAAATTAAAGATATTCTTTCCTTCTATTGTTTTCGTCGCTCAGATTCCACAATTGTTATATTATGAAAATTTCAATTAACAAAGATAAAAATTACATCAAAATATATTCGCAAATAATAAATAATACTATCGTTTTTTTCTCTATTTGTTCTTCTTCTAGGAAGAGTTCTAACATTAACAACTGCTTTAGTGAAATTTGGGGGTTTACTAACACACCACGTTGAAATATCGGTTCTCTTACGATAACCCAAATTAAACAATGTCGAGCGTGGTCAATAAATAAATTATTAATTGGAGAGCTAAGTTCTAATTCCAGTTGTGTTCGTTATATTCACTTCCGCGAAAATACCCTTGAGAAATGTATAAATCCACGTCTTCTATCACTCCAGCTATGGGTTAAATAGTAAGACACAAGAGTGCTAAATCATTGTTATCTCCAAAAACAACCCTTACGCTGTAAAAGTATCTTCTAGCTTTAAATAACCTGCAAATGGTTGATAAGCTGAAGTAAACGAATCAAACATATAAATAAATCTTTTCATTTGAACAATTTTACTTTAAATAATGATCTGCATTCATATTTTTTATTATTGTTGCAATATTTTGTCAATGTTGAATCTTTTCATTTTCATTTGTACCCTCTTATTTCTTTAAATAATTGTCTGCATTCATACTTATGATCGTTATTCCAATGTTTTATTAAAGCTGTTATGCTCAAATATTTAACAAAACAACAGGTTTTTTATAAACGTGGAACTAGCAAGGAGTTTATACAACTTGAGAATTATGACTCATCAGAAAATTCAGATAGTAAATCAATGGAGTAAGTATAAATATAATAGTATAGTTTTGTATTATAATTCTCTGGTTAGTATATTTCTTCATTTTTACCAAAAAAGTAAATAATCTTAATAATTGTTACTTTTCTGGCAAGATCTCAGTGTCTATAAGAATATTTCTACTATTTGTCAAATATCATTACTTATACCCTTATAAGTAACAATTTATTACAAATGTAATTCTTTAAGAAAGAAAACTGGCCACAAATATAAAAAAATAAGTAAAAATGATTCAACTTGCTTAATACTACATCCGCTAGTTTTTTTATAAAACAATAGTCACAAGGTTAGATACTTGGTGTGAATTTGTTTTGCTACTTAATACCGAAATCTAAATATTTTGAACACAATTTTATTGCTTCAACTAAATATATTTTGAACGGTATTACATACTTTCAACTACAGATAAAATGTATTGCTGGTCATTTTGCTTTAAAATGTATTGCTGGTGATTTTGCTATAAATATGTATTGTTGGACATTTTCTTATATGTATTGCTAGTTACCTTAATATAAATAGGCAGTGTTGATCATTTTACTATAAATAGGTATGCTGGCCATTTTACTATAAATATGCATTGTTAGTAAGTTTCTATAAAAATGTATTGCTGGTATTTTTACTATAAACATGCATTTTTATACTTTCATAGTTTCAAATTATTGACAATTGGAAAACGTTCATGAAAGTATGTTTCGAAATATATCTGATTAGTTTTCATCAGATCAAAAGCGAAAAATGATTTGCGTGTGTGCGTATTTGTGTATGTTTTAAAAATTAAATCTTATTTTTTTTCCTAAGATGGCGTTGATCGTGAGTAAAAAAGAGAGAAAATCTGTGACTTTTAAAAAGTCGTTAGCATTTTCTGTTCTTGGCTTTAAGTTTCCGAGTTGAGAGATGTATTGATTGGATAGAAAATTTTAAAAATTGCTTCTTATCGATGCGTTTTTCGTGTCGACAATACGTTAAAAATAGGGTATATAATTTTGACAAAGTTTCAAATTAGTGACAATTAAAATTCACTCATTTTCTTTCATTTTAGTCACGAGCAACATGTTTTAAACATACACAAATATGCACACACACAACTCATTTTTTCGCTTTTGATCTGATGAAGCCTAAATGGCGAAATGCATAATCAGATATATTTCGAAATATACTTTCATAAACATTTTCCAATTGTCAATAATTTGAAACTTTGTCGGTATTATATACGTTATTTTTAAGATATTTTCATAGTATTTTCTTTTTCTTTACTATTTTCCCATAGCTGGGACCCTAAAAGGCGCTACCACCCTGAGAACAACAGCAATTAAGAGATGCTTTCACGCTCCTCAAAAGCTCCAATCTCCCAATCAGAGGCCTTGCTACCGGATGGATTTTATCGTCATACCCAGGATTAGTAGACACAAGGTCTAGAAGCACAGATGTCTACCCAATAAGAAGACGCTGTTTCACATCCTTCTCAAAATGAATCCGGTATGAATTTTCATGTCAATTGCACATTCACGCCATCACATACAACTATCGGTTATTTTTTCGCTTTCTTTGCGTTTCAAGGTTTCTCCTGAACCGTGTTATATAATGCGGGACTTCAAATAAGTTTCTCGATTTCAGAAACGACTTTTATATAAAATAAACTTATTTTCCTAACATTGTATATGGCCATTGCACATCTTTTATGCAGCATGTCTCTTCAGGGTGTGGGCGATCATAGCTCACCACAACATCCTGGTGCCTTTTAAACCCCCCCCCCGCCTTGCCTTCGTTCAGTTATCCATTCACCCGATAGCATCAAGTAAATCATTCGCGTTTCCTGTACTACACTCCCTTCTTTCGATATGTCCTGCATGCGTTAAATTCTCCAGGCCATCTTTTCCCATGATATCTGCCAGAAATTACAATTCTCTTTTTGATTTTTAAATATAAGCATTCTTTGTGTTAAATCACGCTTTTCCTTGCAGCATTTGTTAGGTTTCCACTTATGGGCAAATAGTGAAGCCCCAAATAAAGACAAAACACTATGAAAGTATAAAAATACATTTTATACTAAAAGTACCAGCAATACATTTTATATAAAAAAAAATTACCAACAATACATATTTATAGTAAAAGTACCAACAATATTTATTTATAGGAAAATTACCAACAATGCCTATTTATAGTAAAATTATTAACAATATATATTTATAGTAAAATTACCAACACTACTTATTTTTAGGAAAATTACTAACAATACATTTTATAGGAAAATGAACAACAATACATTTTATTTGTAGTTGAAGGCATATAAATGCATTCAAAATATATTTGGTTGACGCTATAAGAAGACGTCTGTTTCACATCCTTCTCAAAATGAATCCAGTATGAATTTTCATATCAATTGCACATTCACGCCATCACATACAACTATCGGTTATTCTTTCGCTTTCTTTGCGTTTCAAGGTTTCTCCTGAACCGTGTGATATAATGCGGGACTTCAAATAAGTTTCTCGATTTCAGAAACGACTTTTATATAAAATAAACTTATTTTCCTAACATTGTATATGGCCATTGCACATCTTCTTTTATGCAGCGTGTCTCTTCAGGGTGTCGGCGATCATAGCTCACCACAACATCCTGTTGCCTTTTACCGCCCAGATTTCTGCATCAAATAATGCATAGAGTTTGATATGCCGCTAAACAAAATCAACCAATTCTTGAAGCATTTAACTTTTGTAAAGAATTTCAATGAGAATCATGTTTACATATTCTTTTATGTTCAACTCGTTTTTTCATATGTTTGTTACATCAAAGGATGTTTTACTCGTAAATATTTGTAACCATTTTACGTTGATACGTTGCATCTTTTGATTACCAAATTGTTTCAAAAATGTTTAATCTCCATTCACCAACATAATTTTCGAATGATTTGTTTGTTTAACGACATATCAATTCCTTATGGATCATTTAATGACGAAATTTATTTTTCGTGGGAACTTCAAAGTAATAGAAATATATGTTATTCTGCTTTCACAATTGAATACATGGTAGATGATGCTCAGCTTTTGTGCATATACATGTTTGTTTAAATATCATTACTATACCTGGTGATATGTGTGTTTAATGATTTAGTTTTGTTGAAGTTATGTTTTGGAATAAAGTTAGATTTCTTTAATAAACTGTAGGATATTATATGTATTAATGTCATTGATTTCGTTGAGCGGCGCATCAACTTCTATGGGTTAGTTAATGCCGATATCTAAATATTTTGAAAAGGTTTTTATTATTTTAAATATATTTTGAACGCAATTGTATGCCATCAGCTATACATAATATGTATTTTTTGTAATTCTAGAATAAAATATATTGCTATAAATATATATAGTTGGTAATTTTTTTCATATAAAAATATACATATGTTGCTGGTATTTTTACTACAAATATTTATAATTTACTTTCATATCATTATTTACATTATTCGGACAATTGTCCTCATCTTTGTCGCCATATTTATCACAACGTTTCGGCCGTTGTACGCACCGGCTTTCTTCAGGTGGTTGGAATTTCGAACTGAACCCTTTATTTCGCTCTCTGGGGTAGACTGTTCTAGTTACACGTGCCATGTCAGTTATTAGTTATCTCCTGTTAATTCCCCTCTGCCTTAACCGGGTATTGAACTCACACTCTTTGGGTCCTGTCACTGGATCTAACCAACGCCTTTATCCACTGTGCCATGTGTGCTTGATGACATCTGGGTATGAATTTCTGGGTATTATAAACCTAATGTCTTCAGCAACCATTTTTACCAGTGCTCATATTGCAATTTTTGCTGTTATCATTTCATGTTTTTACCAGAGCCCATATTGCAACTTTTGTTGTTATCATTGCTTTTCTCTGGCACTCCTTATTACTGGTTCCCATGTTGTATTCATTTCTATGCCTGGTCGGCTCAGGAGATTTTTGTGGCCTAGCATATGTGCTGATTCTTTAAGTTTACGAATTTTCCAATAGTGTTCCTTGTCTATAATCTCAACATGATCCCACAGAGGGCGGTGATCTCCCTTCTCTCTCCATGTGTGGAGAGAGAAGGGAGATCATATCGTTTTGTTTTTATTTGGAGATTCTTATCTAGGTCCCAAACAGATGCTACCACCCCGAATCAGGGTGGACCTGGGAATAATAATAATTAAGAGGTACTTAGAGGTACGTTCCTCAAAACCTCCAATCTCTTGATCAGAGGCCTTGCTGTTGGATGTAGCTTATCGTCATACATAGGACTGCATAAGTTTCAAGCTTGAGTGGTTTCTGCGTTACTGACTCAATTTGCCATCTATAGCTGTTTTTGTCTCTTGAAAATTTTATGTAAGAAATACTGGTGAATGGCATTCATTGGTCTTTGATATTGACCAGTTTATTTCAAATCCCCTTATATTTTTCAGTACATTATTCAAACTAATGTCTAACAATGTGTTTACAGCACTAAGTCATCACCACATTTGTTTTAAAGTCTGGCCACAATTTCCACCTAGTAAATGCCAGTCTGATTAGAAGAGAAAACAATAATTGAGAAGAAAATCATTGAAAGTGCACTGATCTCACAGTTCTCTACGGCAGAGGTCGGCAACCTACGGCACGCGTGCCACACGTGCCACCCGAAGCAATTTCCAATGACTTGCAGCTTTAAATGGCATCACGAAGTCCGAAACAATAACAACTACAACGTAAAGAAGATATTTAGCTGTTTAATTTTAACATATACTAAAGTATATATACTATCTATTACTTTATAAACTATATTGTAGAACAGGTATATTGAGCTTGACTTATATAAAAATATGTATGTTGCTTGCACACTGAATGATTTTAAAACCCTAAGTCGTCACATAGTCAGCAAAAGGTTGCCGTCCCTTGCTATGGTCAAACTCAGAGTGGTCTCATAGACATCACCGATCATCGTAAAAGCATTAATACTACAAAGCAGTATTTTTATTTTTAGAATAATTTTCACTCTATACAAGGCCAAAGAGACACTCAAAGTAGAGGGTTACAGTGTAAGACTTAAAGGGCACAGTTTATGAGGATATGTGGGGAGGATAACCGTTAACCCTAGACAGGTTAAGATTTTAGTGATCGGGGAAACATCCTCTAGGGGGTCGGTTCCACAAAGTAGTGGCTCGTGGAAAGATGTTTGAGTGGAACTTACTTCTCATTAATAATCATTCGCTGCAATGTGAGAGACATGGCGGTTCTTAGCTGTGAAGTTTAGAACTGGTGGAACTAAGGAATGTAGTTTGTCTAAACACTTTCCATGGAAATAGCGATGGAGTAGGTGAAATAATAGAGAAAAAACAGAGATCTATTCGGAGTGGGTTATGTTCAAGCCCAGAAGCAGTTAATGGCTTCAATACGAAGCCTTAAGTGTCTCTCGCCGAAGCATCTGAAAAGGAATTATATTAACTCTTCCTAAAATTCCAACGAAGTTTCCTTACACACGCGTTTGTCTCTCATTCTGAACTAAAGATGCATACACTAAAGAGGTGAAACGTGTTGTCTGAATAACGTTTCCACTTTGTTTGATTATCTTCACTTTGTTCAGATATTATTCTACATCTTCTTTGTGCCGTGTCCTTTAAGGACGATCACGATCGTGGCTCTCCTCAATTTCCTGTACTTTGTAGCTCTTAGTAAATTTTATCATTCTGCTATCTCTCCTAAACCCTGTCCTGCCATTCATTTACACGAACTCCTTAAGTAGGTTAGGTGAAGTTTTCCTCTGTCCCTCTTGTCTTCCATACGTCCTGTGAATGTTAACTTTTCTAAACCTCCTCTCCTCATTTTATGCCCTAGAAATTTAAACTGTCTTTTTCTGATCTTAAGTATAACTATCATTTTATTTTAATTTTCTCTAAAACTTCATCACTGCTCACATGATCAGTCCATGGTATTCTCAGCATCCTTCTGTAGAACCAACTTTCTGTTGCTTCAATTCATTTTTCATCTGCAACACTCCACAATGTCTTGTCATTTGTAACTCAATATATGCTATCCTTTTCATAGCTCCCCAAAACCATTTTCCGCGATTCATTTGCTCAAGCTTGTAAGCTATACGTTGTTTTCCTTTGCCTCACTTGCCTTCAATCTGTTCTGTGAGTATCAAATTTGCCAAGCCTACTTCCCTCATTATACGACCAAGAAATTTCAACTGTCCCAACCTAATGTTAAGTATAAATGTTCTTTCTATTTCTCTCAGACTTCGTCAGTGCTCACATGTTCGGTCCAAGGTAATCTCAGCATCCTTCTGTAAAACCACATTTCTCTTGCTTCAAAAGTCTCTTCTTCATCTGTGAGAAGATTGTCCAGCATTCACTGCCATATAGAAGGACCGATATTACATAACAGTTTAATAGTCTTTTCTTTGTTTGTAACGAGATTTTCCTGTTTCTTAATATTTTGCTTAGCTTTTAACTACTCTAATGCTTTTCGTATTTCGGTGTCACACGTTGTTAAAACAATTCCCTGATATTTAAGGTGTCGTACTTGCTTGATTTTGGCTACTCCAATTTGTAATTTGAATGTTGGGCTGTACCATTTTTTTTTCTGAAAAAATTCATACTAACACCTATTCAGAACAAGCACATTTAGCTTGATTCACTTCTACCCATATCAAAGATCGACAGTTTCATCTATATTAGTAGCGTAGATTCCATTATCTTCGTCGTCTTTGTCATCGTCCATCGTCATCTTTTACAAACGTTCAATGAGCTTGTGTTGCATTTTTGGATGACTTCTAGACCTGACGGAAAATGTGACACTGAGATCCGAAGACGTATTGGGATGACCCAAAATGCATTCCAAACGCTAAGCAGACAGAAAAATTTTGTTAGAAACAAAAAATAGAGTATTCAACTGCTACGTCTTGAAGAGACTTGAAGCAGCAGAAATGTGGTTCTGCTGAAAGATGCTGAGGACACCATGGACCGAATATGTGGGCAACGACGAAATGAAAACAAAAAGTAAATTTATACTTAACATCAAGTAGAAAGTTGAAATTACTGTGTGGCACGTAATGAGGAAGGAAGGCGTGGAAAACTTGATACTCACAAGACCGATTGTGGGAAAAAGTTACAGAGGAAAGCAGCGCGTAACATACTTGATGAGCTTCAGTAAATGGTTGGTAGAACAGATTTTGGTAAAAATAACAAAAAGACAAAACTTATTAAAAGCTACAAAGGACAAAAAGATGTGGAGGGCCATGATCGCCAACGTCCTGAAGGAACATGGCACATAAAAGAAGTAGTAATTCCCGCTTCTCTCTATTGCCGTTAAAGAGAAATAGCCACTAGACACTGGGATGTTTATAATTTTTTTTTTTGTTAACGAGAGTTTTCCGCATTTTTCAGGAAACATGTTTCTCGCTGAGAACCGTCTTTTCTATGTCAAACATGTTTTGAAGCAAGTCCTTCGTCTCTCGCAAAGGGTTTTTGTTGATAAATGTTATGTAACCTTTTTTTTTTACATTGATACGTTGTGTGATTCCTTGTGAATCATATTGTTACAGTAATTTAATAAGATATGCTTCCACCTACAGCGGTTTCTTCTTTCCCGCCTAAGGCTATTTTTGTCTCTTAGAAAACGTATTTTTAGCAAAAAAAAAAAAAAGAAAAAAGTTAGGTGTTGAGGAAAACTGGTCGAATACATCTATAGTTGTTTGATATTAACGACTTTAGCCCAACCCCATATTACCTGTTTCACCTGTTTTGAACTTGTTTTAAGGCTTAAAGGGAATTTAATGTAATTATGTTTTTTGTTTGTTTTTGTCTATGGATTGTTGATTTCTTTTTTGTTTTTTCTCCTGTGTATGTGTTTTTCTTTGAATTTTTTTTTTTTTGTCATTTAATTTTCAGTGTAATAGTCTTCCTGTCAGAGGTTTATGGTGGTTGTCGCTGATCATGAAGTGATAACAAAGCTTTTCAAATGTATTTTTCATAAAAAACAAAAATATTGTTAGAAACAAAGAAAAGAGAACTGAACAGTTACGTTGAATTAGTTCTCCTTTATGGCAGAAAATGCTGAACAATCTCCTCAAAGATGAAGAAAAGACTTGAGGCAACAGAAATATGGTTCTATAGATGGATGCTAAGGATACCATGGACCGAAGATGTAAGCAACAACGAATTTCTTTTTAGAGAAAATGGAAACAAAAAGGATGTTCATACTTAACATCAAAAAGGGACAGTTGAAATTTCTTGATGATGAGAAAAGAGTGCTTGGAAAATTCGATACTCACAGAACAGATTGAAGGAAGAAGAATGGGTAAACAACGCATAACCTATATGGCGAGTTGGAACGAATTGATGGATGAGCAGGGTATGGGATAGATGACAAAAAGACAGAAGTTACAAGCGACAGGAAAGTGAAAAACGTAGGCGCTTACTACTATCCGTAATCGCCTATGCCCTGAAGGGACATGGCGCGAAGAAGAAGAAGATGATGATGATGATCATAATAATAATAATAATAATAATAATCCCCCTGCTGGCATCAACAATGCTTTCATCTGGATCATTTTAAGCAGTTCCCCGATTCTTATGAGTTCTCAAATGTCTCTGGGACCTTTCCATGGGCGCTAGTCACATATGAGGCCTTCATTTTCAGCTTTCTACTATTTTTTTCGAGCATAATCTTGGTGTTTCTCCAGTTTCGCTTAACTTTAACTCTCTCAATGGGACAGCCACATCTACGATTTCTTTTCATAAGAACTAGTTTTTATTTATGTGTGTGTGGGTTTTCGCGGAGTGGCTATGTATTCCAGAGTGTTTTCACTCTTTATATTCAATGAAAAATTCTGGCTTTCTTGAGATATCCTCCAGGACTCTATCCTTGGGCCTACTTTGTTTTTAATTTTTAATAATGACTTTCCTGATGACACCAGTTCTCGACTTGTTACCTATGCTGATGACACAACTATTTACTCCTGCCTTGATAGTAAGTCTGATCAGTTCGATAAGGTCAAATTGGCAGCTCATCTCAAAAATTGCCGAAAGTCTGTTCTTAACTGCAGTAAGAAACTTCTCTAGACCAATCTCCTGAAAAATCCCCTTCCTGTGTCCCATCATTGTAGCTGGTACTAACCTTCATGAAAGTGACTCGTTGTGCCTTCATAAGCTAATATTCTGAAGTGGGAAGATTATATTGAATCAATTGCTAGGTCTGCTGCTAAGAAAGTTAGTTCACTCTGTTGTGCTAGTAATCTTTTCTCTTCTGAATCTATCTTATATATTTATAAGTCTACCATTCGTCCATACTCTTCGCTATGGTACCTAGATATTATAAATTTGAGCGAAATACTAGATTGGAAACAGGATATCATCAATTTACAGTTGAATTGGCTAGAAGTAACCGTAAATTATATGCTAACAATTTCCTTTCTCGCACTTCTCGCTTGTGGAACTCTATTCTGGTTCCATGCTTTCCGGCCTACTTTTATCTTCAAAAATTTAAATGCAATGTCAATCGTTATCTACTGTCTTCTTGGGTACTCTTCTATTGTTCTCATTCCTTAATAATATTTATCAATTTTCTTATTCTTTCACGCTCAATAACCCCTTGTGTCTTAGTGGCTTTACTGCCTTGCATGTGGTGATGTGATATTAAAAATAGAAATAAAAAATAACCTTACCCCTCCCAAAAAAAATTAATGGCGTTTTTCATTACGGCTATATCACGTTGAAACACCGGTTTTCGTACGATCACCGAAGTTAAGCAATGACAAGCCTGGTGAGTAGCTGAAGTTATCTAAACTGTCGACCGCTTGGGAATACCAAATGCTGTAAGCTTTGATAATGGGTCGTAGTTGTTAATCGGAAAGCCGAGTTTCAATCCCAGTTGTCTTCGTTATATTCACTTATACGCAGTTACCCTTGAGAAAGGTATGAATGCACCTCTTCTCCCCCCAGCTATGGGCTAATTAGTAAAACTTGTATCACAAAATCATTATTATCTCAAAAAAAATCTTATAATCTAAAAATATTTTCTGCCTTTAAATAACCCACAAAGAGCTGATAATATGTAAAAAACGAATTATCCCTTTATTTTTGTTTCGACATTTTGAATTTTTTTAATATAACCTGCAAGACGTAGAAAGTGAAACAATCAATCCATAAATAGTCGCCAATAAATCTGATGTTTGTAATTTTAAAGTACGGAAGCCTTTAAAAAAATTAATTAATTTTTTTTTTCTTGACGACTGAAAACTCAATTCATGGTATTAGTATATAGTCAAGTTTCTTTTTTGTTTTAACAGCGAATTGATCTTAAAGAATTAAAACATTATAACCCTTCCACTGAAGGGTCAGTCTTTATATGAATTCCAGATGAATATAATTTCAAGATTTTTGCAGCTTTATCCAAAGAAGAGATGACCACTATCAAAAGTATGAAATAAGTAAAAATGAGCAATATAGCACATACCATTTCGTTAGAGCAAAATTTTACTAACCAGTAAATACTGGTGTTAATTTGATTCTCTTCGTCATCGGCGCCACCATCATGGTCAGAATTTTAGGTTTGGGGGTCCGGAATTAACGAAAATCACCAGTATTTAGGATTTTTATCAACTAGAAAATGAAAATGCAGTTTAATTTTTTGTTTCTTTTTGGGGGTTCCGTATTTTAAAATTAGAGATGTAACCATTTTATAGACTCTAACAAAAAAAAAGAACCCATTGGGTAGGCCAGCTTTAGAGAGACAAGTCCAATATTATTGTTTTTATTCTAATTATTCCATTCAAAGAATTATATTACTTGTGTATTTTGTTATTTTTTTAACAGGAATTTAAAATTGAAGCAGGTACGAAAATTTATGAAAAGTTGTCTTTCAGAAACCACGGAATCACAAAAATGTCCATAAGAGAAAAAAGGTTGTTGCATTGGTATGTATTTTTATTAGTAAATGCTGAACAATTTCATCACTTGAAAACGATACTTGAAACGGTAAAGGTAAGGTTTCACTGACGAATACTGAGAATACCATGGACAAAGCATATAGGAAACGAGGAAGTTTTAAGGAGACTACGAACTACAAAGAAATTGGTAACAATCAAAAAGAGGCAGATGGCACTTAGGAGACATACTGTAGAAAGAAGGCTTAGAGATTTTAACACTCACAGTGCATATCGAATTCCA